>JBBPFJ010000151.1:0-17404 GCA_037975025.1 Excoecaria agallocha
GAGTGCAAGGATGTTGGTATACAATTATTTCTTGTTTTTTATCCGGGCATCATTTGATTACTCATTGTGGGCTTTTATACTTTTGTTATTTTTAATTTTATTTAGAAATCTTAATTGATTTTGACTTAAGGTAGCATATTAGACTAGATTTGCTTATCATTCCCATTCCATAGCCATGCGATAGATTGATAAAACCCCACAAACAACCAAAGCTAAGCTTTTTAAGATTCGATATTATTCCTAGAAAACTCGAAAAAGATGATCCACTACTTATGTTTTTAGTGGGTTTGCCTCATGTTAATTCCTCACACCCTTGTATTAATTTTCTATTTGTTTCTCATAGCTTGTCCTTGCAATATTTGTCCACTATGTAGATTGATTTTTAAGTTGAGATTTGTGCTAAGTATGAACAAGACATAGATCAACGCGTTAAACAAATCCAACAATAGATGGAGATGCAACAACTTTTTTCAGCACTAAATTTAGGAGCAAATGTATCTATTTACATTATAGTTGTAAGTATATAGTATGACATTTGGGTGACATTTCTTATTGTTATATATGCGTGTATTATTTTAAATATACAATTAACGATGATATCCATTTGTAAATAACAATTTTTTCATGAATATATATATTTTTGTATTAAATATTAAGTAGTCTATAAATATAAATTTGTCATATGTGGCTTGTCATTTAAATGAAATTTTTATATTAATTTAAAAATAAAAAAATAATTTTCATTTAGAGAGGAATTAGCATTTTTGAACAATAGCTATTTAGCGTCAACAATGTCGTAGCAATATTGCGACGAAAATACTGTTGTCACAAAATTTTGCTTGAACAATGTTGTAGCAATATGTTGCTTGAACAATGTCGTATCAATATTGTGACGAAAATACTGTCGTTGCAAAATTTTGCGTGAACATTGTCGTAGCAATATTGCGACGAAAATATTGTCGTAAAATTTTGCTTGAACAATGTCGTAGCAATATTGCGATGAAAATACTGTCGTCACAAAATTTTGCGAGAACAATGTCGTAGCAATATTGCGACGAAAAAACTATCGTCGCAAAATTTTACGTGAACATTATTATAGCAAAATGGCGATAAATATTTAGCGACAACGCTCTTTCGTCGCTAAAATTTGGCGATGACTTTTTGTTGTAGCTAGATTCTGCTATGAATTTTGTTTCAAAACGAAAGTCGTCGCTCAACTGATTTAGCAACGAAAAATACCAGTTAGTCGCTAATTTGCATTTTTTAGTAGTGCGAGTCGTGCACCTTCACACACTATATCATTGGTGAACCTTTGTCTGACTTATGAATGCCTTGTTTTCTCTGGCTATCGAGTCATGAAGCCCTTCACGACTTGTGATTGGTGTTACGAGTCATGACTTGTTTTCATGTAGTGAGCATTTTCCCCTTCTTCACTGGTGAAGCTCCTCACGAGTCTTGATTGGCTGTCCGAGTCGTGAATCCCTTCATGACTCGTGACCGGTGATCCTCCACTTCACTTTTACACACAAATTGTCCTACAATACAATTAAACACATAAATTAAACAAAACACATAAAATATAAATAATATTACATACTTAGATGCCTAAATCAAAGAAAATACCTACTAGATAATAGACCATTTTACATGGTATCAAATGTCCATAGAGGCAACAAGGTGTTCTGCATATTCAGATAGAGATTAAAAAACAAAGGTAAGGGTGTAAGAAATATATTATTAATCATCTTAACATTTTCAATTAGTCATCTTAACATTTTCAATTTCAACAACATGCCTCACAAACAAAGCTTGAAAATCTTAGCTTACCTTTCAAGTTTAAAATTGAAATTTGCATGAGTATTTGTGTATACCTGAAAATGAATAACATAAAAAAGTGAATTAAAGTAATTTTCACTAATGATCACCTTTAATTGCTACGAGATCACCATTACTCCATAAAAAGAGTGATACTAAAACAAAAATGTGCAAATGTCACTAATAAGCCTTTTAAAGATCCGAAAGAATAGAGAAAGTAGAGAAGCCCCACCTTCCCCATCCTCCACCATTGCTATTAGGTTGCAAGGATGGTGATGGTGATTCCTCTGCTTTGGGTTCTACCAACGTGTAATTACCAGAACATCAATAATTTTACAATTTATGTATACATATATAACATAGTAAATGATAATTATAATAATAATTATAATGGAGCAAATTTATCTTGGAATCACTAGTCATCAACTTCTTTTAGAGTCACTAAAAATTTTCTCAAATAGAAATAAAAAATAAATGTAAAAGAATATGGGTTATTACACTAAACAGATAAACTATAAAGGGGAAAAATCTATAAGAAAATCACACAATTTTGAGGAAAATTACATTTGAACATTGAAATCCCCTTTCAGACCTAAGGAAATCTCCAATTAAAGCTTAGAAATTTTTTTTTGTGGATTAAAGATTTGTGTATCAAAGAGCTTAAGAAAAATCAAATGGATATTTTGTAAAATCATCATGCTAGTTATTATAATTGGAAAAAAATAAACAGAGATTGAAGTTAAACAAAAAATAAAACTGAGAAGAGAGAAGTTCAAAATTGAAGAATCAGAGAGCTTTATGTGCGAGAGAGAAAGATTTAACAAGGGAGAGAGGGATAAAGGTAGAAATAGAGCGAGGGAGGTAGATGGTGAGCTTTAAGGGAGATAGAAGCCGAGACACGGAGGGACAAATTATGAGATAGAGAGATCGAACGAGGTTGAAAAAGAGGGATATGCATACATCAAGAGCAAGGGAGGAAGACGGCGAGGTTAAAGAAAGGAGAGATAGCAGTGGTGGTGAATCGCTAGTAGGGCTAACCTCACCATCAAAATGGCAAAGAGGGAGGTTGGAGCGGCTGAGGGAAAAATCTCTCCTCTAGTGCTTGACTGAACGAGGGAGCATAGATATTGGAAGTTTTTGTTTACTTTAAATTATTTTATGAATATTAAATATAAAAATTTTAGTAAAAGAATACTAATGGAATTACTGATGGTAAAATCCCGTAGCAAAAATTATAACTCTGTCGTCATAAATTTTTGTCACTATTTCATTGCTAAATACGATGCCAAAAACTTTTTGCATTTATTTATTCATGGAATAAAAAACCGTCGTAACATCTTTTAATAAATATTCAAAAATACTAAATTAACGCTTGTATTACCGATGGAAGTTTCATCACTACAAAACTTAAATGATAAATTTAATTATTGATGGACATATCCATTGCTAAATCTATCACTAATGCATGGCGCTAACATTTCTCGCCAAATGTAATGCTTTATTATTAATTCTATCGGTAAAAATATCATCATTTATCAAATTCATTTTTTACCTAAAGATTGTCAATTTTATCGATAATTTATCGATAATATCTTAATTTTACATACGAAATTTAATTCTTCGGTAAAAACTATCGCTAAAATCATTTTTTTGTAATGGTTATTGGAGATATGAGGAGGAGAATTGAAAATTGGGAGTGTTGTTTGAATTTTTGGCAGGGAGCTAGGCTAATATTGTAGCCATTATGCTGTCTGAATTTGTTTTACTACTAGAATAGTAATTAACCAAATGAATAGTGTAATTAGCAACAATAACAATAATATTGCATGTTTGATTTAATTAATTAAAGTTAAATTTAATATCATTCAATTTTAAAGAAATATTTGGGAATATTATCATACTTACAGCCGTAATTCATACACTCTATTTATTTAGACCAATATTTAGGTATAGGATGTTATAGAAAATGTCAACAAGATTTTTATTTGAAATGCAAGTCCTTACTTAAATGATGGTTTATGTGAAAGGGATTAAGGATTGAGAATTCCTTTAGGACATAACCATAAATTTGGAAGAGGAAAATGAATGCATAAATGGAAAGAAAGGTTATTCCTCTAGTTCAAAGGCTCTGAAACCAGAAGTGGGAACCAAAACATCAAGATGCTTGAAGTCTTTGTGCTCAATAAACTTCATTGCTTTAATTCAGGTAAATCTCTATCTTGTTGTTTTCAGAGGTTTTCGAAAGAAGGGAAGTTACAACCTTTCCATTCTAAGCCATTAAGAAGTCATGATTAGGTAGTCATCATTATAACTTTTATTGTAAATATCCTCAACACACAAGCCACCTCAAGGATCACATAAGCACCTTTGTGACCTAATTAATTGGAAACAAATCTCTAAGCTAGAGGCTAAGAGAGAAAACATCTTCAGATACCATAATATTCCTTTTCTAGTTTATATCATTAGCTTAGAATTATTTGAATGCATGGTACTTTAAGATATCTAAAGAAATTGGCGTGAGTGAGCAATGGAGTGAAAGACACCTAAAGAAGAGGCTTTATGGCATCTATAAGGAAAGTGAAAGTGAACACTGTCTACTCAATTCCATGAAAAGTTGAAAACAATTAAAGAATTAGGCTACTTGTGTATTATAATTATCATTTAGTTAGCTATATCTTAACCCATTTTTTGTGAAGTTATTAAAATTTGCAAGTAGTTCAAGCTTTTGTTTGAGTCTAGAACAGAGATTGTACCCTTTTATATTATTAATTTTGTACGTCTTAATTTTATGATGGTTTTTATATGATCATTTGTGTACGTCTCAATTTTATGCTAAACACATATTTATTAAATAAGGTTAAGGTATTTTTTTCCCTTGAACCATTGAAAATGGGGTGATTTCACCCCTAAAGTTTTTTCAGCCAATTTTGCATTCAAAGTCATCTAAATCGTGTGTTTTTACCCCTAAAATGAGGGGAATACATAACTAACTAATGACACTAACGATGCCTAATCAAAATGCAGTATATCAACAAGCTCTATCTTCTAATCTTTGATCCATTCAAACAAAGAAAAGCTTATATGGTGATTTGTGTGGAAAAAAATTTAAAATAAAAATTTAAAATAAAAATTAAAATTAAAAATCTTCCTCTTTCTCCTCTTATTCTTCATCTTTTCATCGATCACACCTCACACATACAAACTAATATCCATCAATGGCTTATGGACTTATTCAGTGAAACCAATGAATTATATTAAAAAGAAAAATTGAAGACAATAACACAAAAATAAAATTTGAATAATTGAACATAAACTAACAAAATTCTGAAAAATTTATAGCTTATAGTTAATTAAAAATAATAAAAATAACCAAAAAAATGAAAAAGAACAGGGAATTAAAATATTTTGATAGGGATTTTCAACTAAAAAAGAGAAAAAATTTCTTAGTTAAATTGTTCTAGAGTTTACAAAAAATGCAACAAAAAAATCCTAATAAAACCAATTAGTTAATAAGGAAAAATGATTTTGACATAATGCACCCTATTGGACTCTGATGCAAACCTCACCCTTTTTTACTTCTGTTATGATGTCAATTTAATGGAGGTAAAAGTGATGGAAAAAGAAGAAAAAGATGAGCAGAGAGAGAAACAGAGAAGAGAGGAATATGAGTAAAAAGAACACGAGGAAAGAAAGAATAGGAGGATAAAGGCTATGGAGATTATAATGGATTTTGGTTCGTAAAAAGATAAAGAACATAAGGAGGGACATAAGCATATAAGAGAGAGAGAGAGAGATGATTTTTTTAAAGAATTTGTAACTTGTTATTCTTTTACCTAGTAGGTAAAGATTTACCTCCACGAAAAGGATTATTTGTATGGATCAACATAAGAGTCCAACTTTATTTCATTACCAAAATCCATGTTGCATATTTTGAAAGAGGTTTCTTGGTCCGTAGAGACAAAATGTAAAACTGGTCCCAACAGATCATAAAGGAATAAAAGGCTAATTGTGTTGGGATCCTATTACAATGATTTGTTTCAACTAGTATTTGGGGTGATCTGGTTGAGCCATACTAGAGAAAATTCTCATATATATTGGTCTATAGCCATAAATATGTATATATGAATGGGCTAAAGATATATGATACGTGAAAGAGAAAATCGAAAAAGATTAAAAAAAGGGTTATAATTGTCTGCTTCTATATTTAGGTTGTGGATAGATAGGCATGCCTATAAGGGTATCTTATAGCTACCATAGTTTTAACCCCGTTTAGGTTTATAGTATAGAATTGAAACCATTTAAGTTATCAGCCGACCTCATTTAGATCCGTTTAATCGGTCTATAGTACAAACCTAACTCCATTTGGATCTATAGTTTGATACCTTCGAGTATCTTTATTGTACCTTCGGGTACCATAGTATCGCCCATTATCCACATCTTTAGAGAGGTGCAGACTTGTTACAAGATATAAGAAAAGTATTATGAAAAGCAATATGATAGAGATGATATGATAATTGTATAGTGAATGGTAAACACAAACTTAATTAAAGTTATCTTTAAAACATGTGACTTTATAGTATTATAGTATCACATGCATGAAATTGTTGTTGTAAATACATGATGATTTGTACATTTAAAGCCAGAAGTTATATATGAACACTTATGATTATTTGATGGTTTGTTATTATTAATATTACGAATACATATTCTTTATAGTTATATGTTGCATAATTGATATCGAACAATTAATGTGTGAATCATGCCTAACTTGAGATCGAAACACTTATTGCATATATAGACTTTTAAAATATAAACTTACAACTTATGTATGTAATTTGGGTTGATTCATGGGTTAGGTACAAGCTATTATTCTAATGTGTTAATAAGCTAGAGGTGTATGTAAATAAAAGTAAATAAAAGGATAATATAATAATGATAACCAAATTAAGACTACTAATAAATGCATATGATATGTGAAATAGTAAAGTAATGTAAATATTTAAATGTTATGGAAATTGTTAGTTAGAATAGGTGTATATAGATCTAATTAACTAGCCTAATAGCTAGGATTAAGTTATAAATTTAGCCTTATATATACATATACACATGATAGTTACATAAGTCACTAGACTAACTAAGAATAATAAATATGAACCAAGTAAAATAAATGTATATACATTTAAAAGTTACATGAATGTGTTCAAAGGCAATAAAGAATTAAGTAATTAAGCAAATTAAGTAGGTGATGAAGTTGAATATAAGTATTACAGGTGACAATGCTAGAAAAGTTTGTAAACAAACACAAATAGATAGTCTATATGATCTTACATACAGGAATAATTGCTTTAATAAGGAATTTAACTTAATAGGTATGCTATTAACTAATAGGTTAAGATTTTAAGAATGATATAATAATTAAGCATGATACAATAAGATGTATAATATTCTGCGATGTTGTAAACATATTATCTATTATTGTTATTATTTTAATGTATGCCTAACAATACGCTCATATGTGTGTGTATATTTGTGATGACTTTTATGAAATGTCATCTTCATTTTTTTATTATGTTCCCTACTAAGCTAGTAAGCTGAAATCCATGCAGGTTCAAAATTAATGAAGTTAACTCAAAGATCATCTGCAACATTAAAGGCCAACACCAAAGGAATATACTAGAATTTTCTTTAAAGTTTTAAAATTTGTAATAGTATTAATGTACTTATATAAACTTATGTTATCTAAATGTGTAATAACAAGTTATTTATTGCAATCTAAACGTAATATTTTACAATAATGGATGCTAAGGATTGGTAGTTAGATTACACTTACTATTAATATGGTATGAATGGTGATAGAGAAAGCCCTTAAAAAGAGCATTATAGGTTCGATGTTGTCCAGCATACATTTTGGTACTGCATATAAGATCAAATAGCATTTAATCTAATTTATCAACTTTTGTAACTGAAGTATCAATTTTAAAATCAAGTGGAAAAATAACATCAATTCCTCATGGTCTTCTTTGGGATGCTCCTATTGTAAGATTTGTATAGATAATTATTCATTACAATTTCTTTAAGAAAATTTATTGTATCATCCATTTTTAGTCCTATAAAAGCTCCTCCTACTGTTGTATTAACCAGAATTTGATAGTTGGGATGAGACCAGCATGAAAATCCTGCAATAACATCCAATCTGTTATTTCATGATGTGGACACTTCCTTAAAAAGTCTTGAAACCTCTCCCAAATATCATATAGAGTTTTAGACTCTTGTTGTGCAAAGTTATTAGTTTTAAACCTTATCTTTGTCATCTTTGTCGGTGGAAAGAATTTTGTAAATAATTTCTTAGTCAAATCATTCCAAGTAATAATTGTAACACCCCTATATACCCTAAGAGGAAAATAGGAATGTTACCAAAGACTTGTAACTAATCATGCATAAACTCATTTATAGATCATGTGTTATCATATTTTGACTTTATATTCTAAAAATCCATTTTGTTCTCTACTAGATATACTTTTCCTAATACAAGCTAACTCATACAAATTATTTTATGCTAACTTACAGCTTACACTATAAGAAATTTTACTTTTTATGACAAATTTTCAGTGGCGTATAAAATTTTGTCATTAATTATTACTTAGAACGATGAATTTTTTAAAACGTCACAATACTATTTTTTTCTGTTACAAAATTATCTTACGTCAGTTTATGTTTTAAATTTCGTCACTTAATTTTGTGACGAAAAATAAATTTTTTCATGTATTATTTAGGAGGAAAAATTTTCCACCTTTTTTTGGAGGGAAAAAAATTTAATGACAAATTAATAGTTTATTGCACCATATAAATTCGTCAAAAAATATTTATCTTTCATGATGAATTATTTTTGTTATAATTAAATAAATTAGAGACGATAAAATCATTTCATCACAAAAAAAAATATCAAAATAAAAAAAATTATAATTTATCTTTTATAAAAAATTAAAGTTCCAAAAATAATTTTATTAATGACAAATAAATTTATCACAAAAATAATTATATTGTGGCAAAGTACAATTTCTTCATTGATATGGAGGGAAGTTTTCCAACCTTTTTATTTTGGAGGAAAAAAATTTAATAATAAAAAATTAACTATTTGCGACATATAAATTCATCATGAAATACTTATTTTTTGTAACATAAATTACTTTTGTCACAATTCACTAAATTAGTGACGATAAAATTATGGCTTCATAATATTGTTATTCATGATAGATAAATATATCACAAAAATAAATACATTGTGATGAAATACAATTTCATCACTAATACAATTAATTTGTGACAATAATAATATTTCATCACAATTGGTTGTAATATTTATTTATGATATATAATAAAAAATAATTTTGTTTATTATAAAAATATATATCACAAAAATGAATATATTGTGACAATGTATAAATTTGTCACTAATATAATCAGTTTATGATGATAATAATATTTTGTCACCGTCAACTGTAATAAAAATATGTGACAACTAAATTATATCATACAAGATATAGTTGGTAACAACATTAAGATCACACCCCTACCGCACACCACCATTCTCATATTTTTATTAATTTTTAATTCTTTCTCAATATAATATATATTAATATCATTGTATTAAATTTGAATTTAAAAAAGTATTGTAATTGTAAAAAATAAGGTATAACAGAAAGCAACAGTATTCAAAAATAGGTCAGAAGAGTTACATAAGACTAGACTACAATAAAATATCAAAATAGCAATGGAAAAATAGCAACATAATACAAATTCTGTTGCTAATTAGCAACGAAAATTTAATTCCGTTGCTAAATTTGGTTGAATTTTTTATATTTAGCAATGGAATAAAAAACGGTGGTATTTCATTGCTAAAAATGAGGAAAATTTTAGTGCCAAAATATAGCAATGAAAAATAGCAACATAAATCTATAACCATGCTAAATATGGCGCCATTAAATGACAGAAAAATTTTGGAACGAAATATATATTTCGTTGTTATTTAGCAACGGAATTTCACTTTCGTTGCTATTTTAGCAACCGAATTGGATTCGTTGCTAAATTTCATTTTTAATTAAAAATAGCAACGAAATTGGATTTTCGTTGCTAATTTACATTTTCAATGAAAAATAGCAATAGAAAATATTTTTGGTTGCTAAACTAGCAACAGAATTTAATTTCCGTTGCTATTTAATAATTTTCTTGTAGTATAGCAACGGAAATCATTTTCGGTTGCTATTTTAGGGGCATTTAAGTATTTTGCATATATGTTGCCCTAGGTATAAAATATCTTGCCTCTTTTTCTTTGCCCTCTCCCATAAAATCACCTCTTCATTTCTTTTTGCGGCAGAGCAGCTTTCATCTCACTCTCCATCAATAGCCAACGCCACTTCCTTCCGATCAGTAACTCTGATCAGGCATTCAACCAGGTTTTTCAAGATCTCTTTTCAAATTATTATGCCTAATGTGAATGTCTTTTCTCTGTGTTCCCTTATGAAGGATGGCTTCTACTATGAAGGCTAAAATAACCCAATAGAAGATAGACAAATATCATCAAAATCTGGTAATTACTGTGTTCGTTATTTTTTACTCTTTTTTCAAAATTTTGTTTCAATTTTTGACGGTATATCTCAATGAGCTGAATGTTTATGTTTTTGGTTACAATGCAGAGATTTTGAATCCCTCTGTACCAATGGCGCTAAGGCTTTCCAGAGGCGATGGGTTATTAAGAAGTGTTTCAAAGGCGATTACAAGGCAGCAAAGGACGTCGAATTTTGTTTTACAGTGGGGTAACAGGAAATGCCTTAGGTGTATGAAGGTTCAGGTCAAGGATGACTCTAGCGCCCAGGTCCATCAAACCACGATTCGGGTGGACTGCCGGGTCGTTAGAGCCAATAAAGATGCTTTTAATCACCCAACTACTACCACAAATAATAACAACAATAATAATACTAATCAAAGCAATGGATATTTGAATCTCCGTCAACGTCCTTCCTCCCCTCAGCCATAGCCATCTCAACGTATTCTCAGGTAATCTTTCGATCTCTTTATTTGATTCTGAATTTTATATAATGTTTGAGTTGGTGGGCGTGTGTGATTCACGCTCTGTTTAGTGAGGGAATTTGGGTAGAATTTTCCAGGTTTCAAGGAAAATTGGTTAGATATATTATTTAACTTGTCCACTTCTATATTTGTGTTTTGCCATTTCTGAATTTTGGCTTTCTCCAAACAACAATTCTGAAGGGATAGGTTGATTTTTTTTTTCTCAACTTGGTTTTTTTTTTCTTGACTTATTTTTACACTTTAAACTTGCTTCCAAATCATTCATCACAGAATTACTGCATTCATCAAATGTTTCTGATAGTGATCTTAAAGATTAATAACCATAGTTTTATTGGGATTAAAGAATTATTTTTTGTTAAATTCTAGTGATCAGTTGGAGATAGGAACGAATTTGAATATGCATTGTTAACTGATAACGTTCAATGAGAAATGTGTTTGTAAAAGTATAGGTGAGCAGTAACATAGTTGAATAGGTGTTCTTTTCTCATTCGCAATATAAATTAAAATTAGATTTTTTTTTTTAATTTTTTTTAGAGACTTTTGCTTTAGTAGAGGTGAGTTACCTAGTTTATGTGGCTCATGATTATTAACTCTTCCATTACAATTGGTCAAGTGGGCACGTACATATTACAAAATTAAGGCTGTCATTATTTTTTTTGAATAATTAGATTTGCTACTTCCCATTTGGTTTTGTTTAGAGTATCGCATTATGGAAAATTGTCAATGTTTTATAATATTTCTGCATATATTGTATTAATTTATTCCTTCTCGAGGCTTTGATAATGGAAATTTTCGCTTTTTAATTTTACTGAGACTATAAGAGTTATTTATTAAGATCATCAAGGGTTGATTGGTATGTTCATTATCTCAATTCTCAGGAAAGAAGCTGCGACTTTGCCAGAGAACCAAGAAACAGATGTGGGAGATGTTGAGCAGTCCTTTAATTACTTCAATTCAAATGCAACAATGGAGTTCCAACGATCAGCTTACTTTGCCATGGTAACTTCAATTCATTTAAAATTTCTTGCTTAATTACTCATGTTTTAATGGCTAATTTTCTTAATTTTACGTCTGTAAGGATTGGTTGAAAAACAAGTCTATTTAGGTTTGTGTATAATTATTTTATCATTTTATTTAAATAACAAGTTATTTTGTATGAAATTTTTATGATTGATTTGCCTTTTTTTAAATATTTTATTTCATAGACTTTTACCTTAGAGTAGTGAGCATATTTGTGTTTATATTGTTCTAATACTTCTTTTATCTGCACCTCAAGACTACTACTAGATTATGCTTATGGATGATTTATCCTTTTTTCCACTTACAGTGGGCTTTCTAGGAAAACAAATGATAGTTCCAAGTTTATTTCATCAACTAGTGGATGAGGTTACATGATTTCTTCAAAATCAATTTTTATTTTTACTTTAACAGATTTTTCGTATAATTGGGATTGGACAGGGATACAGAGGAAAAACCAGGCTGGTGTATGGACCCTGCTTACCTCATTGTTCCCTATATCTTTGTGAAAGGGTTATATCATCCAGCTTCTTAAAAATTTTGGGTAGGATTTCAATTGTTTTTGTCTATTTTGATATTGCAATGTGCATGTCTGTTGATCCTAAATTGCTTTAGTTCAATTTTACAGGAGAAACCAGTTGGCTCAATGTATTCTTAGTGCAAATTTACATGGTGCCATTATTTTAGGTTAACCTCTCTTCTATGGCCATACTTTTAACTAAGAGCATTCATTGAAGCTTCAAAGTCTGCTCTTTGTTTAAAAAAATTATGATATTTTTTGGGTTTAGCGATATAATGGTCCGAAAACAACAAAACATTTGGGATAATGACACAAGATAATAAATTTTGGGGTAATTTTTTTAATTATTTTATCTGAGGTAATTTGTTTAATTTGTATTCATTATTTGAGTTTGGTAATTTCGAGTACTACATTTGACCCCTTGCTTTTTCTTATTTTTCTTCCAGACTCATTTGTAAATGAGCTGTATTTTTGCAAACCATCCAGAGGAAATGGATTTCGACCCCCGAAAGGTTAGTTTATGTTTATGTAGGATACTTCACATTTAGCATATCATTTGTAATATTCTAATATTTACAAGGCTGAATATATAAAATTACATGTGAATTTGGGAAATAAAAAATTAAATGTCTTATTTGAACCATTTGAATGTCTTATTTCGAAGAAAAAGAATGCTGATCAATTTATCCTAAGAGATACTACACACTACATATGATTTATTATAAAAGATTGAATTTGTAATTGAAGTCCATCAGAAATGATACAAAGTAATAAAAGAAGCCTAGATAGAAAAAAAAAGGAAAAAAATAAAAGAATTGCACAGAAAGTACACCGAGGATGAAATGACAAGGGACATAATTATGAAGTTAAATTTTTCCAAAATAGCTAAGAATTGAGTTTATGTAAGATGATATTACTTGGCCAACTTTTGTATTAGTTAATCTGAATCTGCTTATAGGTCACTGGTCTAATTAGCATTGTTATTATTTATCTATACATAGCTGTGTTCATTCACCTACTTTTCTTGCTATCTCCAGAAATGAGGGTAGAATTTCTTCCATTGGCCGTATTGCCATTCAGTCATTATGTGCTTCGCAGTGTGAATACTCCAACAAGGTCTCTGGTGATTATATTTCTCTCTTCTTCTCTTAGGGAACTTAAGGCATTTTGCAGTTTAAATAATATCCTTGTTAAACTACTACAAGCTTTATTTTTTTCAGCGATGAGTTATATAGGGAGTGTCAGTTCAATCTGCAACATTAATTCTCGACTAATTAAACTCTACCTATAGAAAGAAGCTCTTTGATTTTGGTTTGCATTTCTTGCTTTGGCTTGACATGTTACTCTAATTCTCAAAGAAACAACATTACAAAAGTAGGTATTTAGTTTTAAGAGTGTTTAAATCAAATCAGGGTTTTGGATATTATTAAAATAATGGAGCAGTCCTTAAAGCCCTACCGTATTATAATTTACTTTACTATATTCTGTAAGAAAACTGTCAATTAATGTTTTTAAATCTGATCAAATGTGACATGACGTACATTAGTTGGAAAATTATTAAATTTGCCTAAATGCTAAAGTTGTTGGTGTCCTATCATTACAGTTGCAATCAATATCGTTTTCTTTAAAAGAATTTCAATTAAACCTTTGCTTTTTTTTCCTTTTTTAATTTGCAACTTATTTATTGCATGAATTGTTTCCTCTTATACATATATAAAATGAAATGTCATGGTATATTGGTTATTGAGTCTAGCATTTGTTTCCTTATAAAAGAAAATATATTGCCTTTGTCTTTTTTTGGTCTAGCTACAGTTACATGCACTGATGCTAAGCCGAACCAACTAATTTGAAGATTTTATAATTATTAGTAGTTGAAGATTGTATTTTGAAAGATAGAAAGTTAGGAGTAGAATGAAGAAAATTATGGTATGAATGTGGTTTTAGAGCAGTAAAAGCTTTTTTCTCCTCCTTTAATCTGTCAATTTTTATTTTTAAAATTTATACTTTTAGTAATAAAATGGAATAGGAATATTGCTTGTAATTTAAGAAGCCAAATTGTGGCAACGAAATTTGGATTGATTCTTAATTTATTGGGACCCTAATAGGTATGAAAGCTTTTATTATTACTGCATCATTTGTGTGTTTCTTTATAAATTTTGAAAGCAATCAAGAAGAAAATGTAAGATTTTGGCATTTTTGTATGTTGCATATCTTTATTTAGGTTTGTCTTGTCCGTTTGAAAGCAATTAACCTGTAATTCATTGCAATCTACTTTTCTTTGAACTTCTATTTAGTTGTTTTATCTGTATGCAGGCTGTGTCAGATATGCAAATTGCTAATGAGGATTTTGAATCATCTAAGGGGGAGGAAGAGCAAAGAGAATCTGCAAGCAATAAGGAAACTAAAGAGGAAAATGTCAAGCTACGAAAGTTTGCTTTAGATAAATAGGAGAACACAAGTGAGGATTCCTTTCTAGGCCAAAAAAGTCTTGTATTTGCATTTGTCATTATGAAATGCAATTTGTTATAGCAGTGCCATTAGGCATCTTATGATTGTTTTAATTTTGTGCTAACTTTAAAGAGTACATACCGCAGAATTGTAGAAATCTAATTTAAGGACTTGAATTTTTTTTCTTAGTTGATATTTGTGTATGTTTAACGTCATTTTGTTAACTTAATTTTTCAGATGATTTTTTAACTTCTACAGCCTCATTTTTTCATCTCTGTTCACGTGGGCTTCATCAGTCTATTTTCATTAGTGTGAATTCTGCAGTTGTCACTCTCTTACTCCCTTTTTATCTCTTTGTATAATGTGTTGTTGTTTTCTGTTTAGCATTGTGATGGAATGCTATTGTTGTTTGATTTTTAGAATTACTTCCCTTCTCTAATTTATTTATTTATTTTTATGCATTGTACTTTTTTGTCCTTTTATCAATGTTTTTAAGGTTTGAAGGTTCTCAATCATTTGGTGGAGAATTGCTATTCCTTTCTCTACTGATTTCAGTTATATGTTAGCGACGGATTAGTGACGGACAGGACCATCGTTAATATTTTTACTTATGGGTGAATTTAACAACGGAATCTAAATTTTTGTTGCTAAATTTAGCAACGGATATTAATTTCCGTTGCTAAATTTAGGAACGAAAATTTATATTGCATTGCTAAAATTGATCAATTCACCAAATCTTGCATTGCTGAAGTTGAATTCCGTTGCTAAATTTAGCAACGGTAAAAATAGCAACTGCCTAATTAGCAACCGAAATTTTCGTTGCTAAATTGTAATTTTCTTGTAGTTTACTTGTTATTCATTTAGGGAGTATATTTTGTAAGATTACACTTTCTTTTTATATAAATTGAGTATATTGATCGAAATTTTTAAATTAAAAAATTTAAACTAATCGTTTAAATTAAATCTTATGACTTTTATTTTTTTATTTACATTAAGTATTCAATTTATATTTATTTAATTTGACTACTCTAATTTCAATATCTTAAAATTAAATTCATTGAATTTAAATTGATGAAAGTGAATATGATAATTCTCATTAGAATTTATTTTTCCTTTGTAAGAAAAATATACATTAAAGTCCATCCCAATCTACATTCATGGGCAATATATATATATATATATATATATATATATATATATATATATATATATATATATATATATATATATTTTATTCCATTTACATCAAATAACCTAGAAAAATACTCCTTTAAACTAAAAATTAAAAAAGAGGACAGAAAAATCTACGTAGTTTGGCTTGCAAAGAACCGATTGGAGAGAGACAAAATGACATCGTTTGGCTTGCAACCATCTCTCTCCATCATTTTCATGATCTCCCTGCTGCCTCTGTCAGATGGGACTTATGCAGCCACTAGTAGCCTGGGGAACTATGCGAAGGCCATCTAGATCTGTCACCCGTCGCCTCATCGGCTAGATCCTCTGCCCAACGCCTCGCTGTCAAGACTCGCCGCCTGCCACCTCACTATAAAGAGTTTTCTCCTAACAGTGGAAGGGAACCAGCGCCGCTTCGACTGCCAGAGTAGCAACTACCACACCAGTTAATTAATTACTCACTCACCAGAGGTAGATCAGAGCAACTAATCTACTCTCCCTCAGAAGACTTCACCAAAATTGGAGTTCGGAGGATTGTTGTCAAGATTTGTTCCAGTAAATAAAGCAAGGAAGAAAAGGATAAATAACAGAGTCAATTCTTATTCTATAGAGAATTAAGCAAACAACAAATAAGAACAGAGTTCAGTTTAAAAAGATTGAGGAAGCAAAAGGAGTCGCCACTCTATTTTCAGATGTGGTTCGTGATAGAGTTCTTATGCATTTTTGCTACTTTCGTTGAGGTGAGACAAAATTAGGCACAATCCCCAACTTCAAAAAGCTTCTCTTCGCTTGGGTACCTGCTGATTTAGTTAGATTGAATTGCAATTCCTTCATAATTTGCTGAAACCCGCTTACTAGCTTTAATTAATTTTAAGGGTTAGAAAGGTGGAGAGTGCGTGTAGGTTTTAAATAAAATTTCAATGCAGAGTGACAAGCTTTGATGGTGGCCCATATACCATGAACCAGAGCACGAACTCATTGGAAGGATGCAATTGTATATAAGCTATTCAACTATAATAGATGAGAGCAATCATCCTAAGGTACACACTAGGATTTTATTCTCTTAATAATCATCCGGAGTTTAAATTTATGATGAGTTTGCTCTTATTGTTAGTCACATGATGCATCTTTAAGATAAAGATGACTATTTTGAATCAATAATTAACTTGATGTTCCAGTATGGTTGTGTCGCAGAAACTGTGGCATATGACTTTGTTTTAGAAGTTGCAATGAAAGTTCAACATTTTCAGCAAAGAAATTTATTGCTTCCATTCTGGCAAGCAACTATTATTATTCTCATGTTGCGTTGTTCCTTTCTGAATTTGTCTACAGTTGGAATTGGTA
>JBBPFJ010000151.1:17604-137604 GCA_037975025.1 Excoecaria agallocha
TGATGCCCGAATCAAAAATAAGAAATAATTGTATACCAACGTCTTTGCACTCATTTCATTTTCAGTCATTGAAAAATAAAACTCAATTTCATATCAAACAATTATGTCTAAAATAGGTGGTGGAGAGAGAAAAGCTAGGAAGTAAAAATGAAATTCAATATTCATACCTCATGAAGCAATAAAGAATGTAGCATTTCAGCAGGTTCAATGGCCTTCCCTTGAAGCCAATTCCATGATTTTGAATTTTCCAAAAGAAGACCAGTAACAGCAAGGCAGTGCATCCACTGCATGAAGAAAAAAATCACTAATAAGTAGTAACAATTGGAGGCATGAAGAAGAAGAAGAAGAAGAAGAAGAAGAAGAAGAAGAGAAAAAGAAAAAGAAAAAGAAAAAAAAGTCATGTTCTCATCAATAATAACTTTATAAATAAATAATAGATGTAGAGCATAATCAATTGACAAGGATTTTGAAATATGCAAGTGGAATAACATACCCGACAAGATTATGCCTCCTAAGTTTACACAATATATGCAATATGCAAGTGGAATAACATGCCCGACAAGATTCTGCCTCCTAATGATACTGCAGTTATGGTTAATTGCATCTTACCAAAAAAAAAAGAAAACAGTATCCCATGCAAAGTTTACCATCCTGATGAACAAAATTGATCAACGACAAGCAATTAACTAAATTCAAAACCCATTTCTTTGCGTTTTAGCTCCAATGCCATTCGCTCATTCTCAAGCTTCATCCTCTCATTATCCATCCTCAACTTTTCCAGTTCACGATCCATCAATGTATGGGCTCAGAATTGCAAATAGAATACTCAAATAAAATCAAATTTCTGAAAGGAATGAAAAAACATAAAGGGTATACAATTGCAGGACCTGACCTGGCTCTATATGAAACCTGATAGCAGTTAAAGGAACACTCTGGTTTCGAATGTCCCACCACAGCATAGAATCATCCTCATTACAATGATATCTTTCTCCAATTAATTTTTTATTTGATCTTTTTAATGCCGCTTATTTAAATAAATAAGGCTGCCACTTATTTAAAGCCATTATTGCCAACATATTTTGAATATAACATAAAGCTACAAAAACTGTACACAGGGAAGCATATAGAAGATATAAGTGCAAAGAATTAAATAGGGAGCTGCTAAATTAAATTAGAAAAATCAACAACTCAATCCCTTCTTTGTTCTGACCTTATATAAATCAGTACATGTTGGCTTTTCTATAGTTTCTAATCATTCTCAACACCTCAGTTATGCAGAAATTCAATGCTAAAAACAATAATATATGATTGAGAAACAACAAAAAAATAAAGGAATAATTTATGACTCAAATCTAAAAATACTGACAGTAGTGCTGAAGCAAGCAACATTGCTAAATCTACTATTCAATTTTGAAGAAATTAAATATCTATATCATTGACAAGATAAACAAAGAGCTTGATAATGTCACAATGAAAAATTGTGAGGCACAAAATACAAATTTCCTAATATCTAAATATTTAATATCAAAAGTATTTCCCAAGTCAAAAAGAAAAAAGTATAGAATCACACTTGTAAAGGCAACAAAGCAACCAAATAGAGGACGAATCAAATCACAAACTATAAGTTTTCACAGGCAACTGAACATCAACAAAAGGTAAGGAACATTAGTACAAAAGAAATTACATTCCACTGAAAACTAGATAGCTATAATGATCATTTAATTTGGAATAGAATTCACCATGCATGTTTGGATACTGGTATCTAAGAACTCGTATTAAAGTATAGAGTAACAAGTATTCAAAAATTTAAAATCATTTTTAAACGTTAACAGTTCAAATAAATTATATATAAGACTATAAAATAAAATTATAAATGTAAATTATAAAATTATAAATGTAAAGTTCTAAATAGAATCTATAAGAATGTGAGTTCTAGAATATTTAATAATTTTTTTTAGTTTCTAATACGTCAAAAAAGCCAAGGACTTCATTTTCAAACAATGCATTTTTAACTAAATTGTCTCAGAAACTAGCAAAATTAAACAATTCATTAACCAAAATGTTGAATTAAGGACTGCTATCCACTTTCTTTGGTTTGTAATGCTATCACAACGGCTACGTTAATGAAACACCTTCTGTTCTAGATAAAATATAGAATATAGCAAACTGAGATATAAAAGATGCACTACAAAAAAAACTGTAGATTAGCGACGGAAAATTCCGTCGCTAAATACCATTTTTCGTCGCTAATTAAAATTAGCGACGCCACGACGGATTGTCGCTAATATAATATTCGTCGCTAATTTATATTCCTAATTAGTCGCCGAATTAAAATAATAATATTTAGCGACTACTTTTCCGTCGCTAATTAAAAAATTACTGTAAAAGTTGGCGACGGAATTGTGTCGCTAATTATTTCTTAAATTCTAACGTGTTGCAGTAGCGACGTTGCTGTCGCGAATCCGTCGCGAAATTATTGCATAATTTAATTTTTCTTTTATTTTTAAATTTTAATCTTGTACATAATATAAATAATAATCTTATATTATAAAATTCATATATAATAGATACAAATATAAATAATAATCTTATATTTTCATATATATATATATATATATATATATAATTTGTAATGAATTCATTACAAATATAGTCAACATAAACAAATCAATATATAAAACAAAGTGCAGTTAAATCAAGCACTTAACTAATTCCTAACAAAAATGGAGCATGACAGCATCCCAGCAACTTTCTTTCTGTAGTTATTATCCTATCAACATATCCCAGCAAACTGAGTAGTGGACAATACTGAAGTTGTTGGCCATAATGTGTGATTGATTCTTCAATTTGAAAATTAATTTCCTGGAAGAATTTTGAATATCTAAACTACAAAAGAAAAAATATAATGAAAGAAGCTACATAATGCAAGTTAGATGATAAGCAAACTGAGCAGCTCATACCTGATATCTGATTTCCTAGTTAAGAATTTTCTATTTTACAAAAAGAAGCATGCCTAGCAATACCTCACCTACTTTCTCGACAAACTCCAAAAATCTAAAAGTGTAAATATGAAAAATAAAATGGCAGTAAAAGCAGCAAAAAAGGAAATCGAAGCTGAAATTCTAAAAAAAATGCAATGGAAAGCTATGAGGAGTTTTTACTAACGAGGTTCCCAAATATCATTGTCAACTCAACATCCGGTTAACCCGGTGCATAACATTGTCAACTTTTATGCCTACTAACACCACTAGCAAAACAATAGTTCAATTCTCCCATCTAAATGCAACAATTCAACGAGTTAAACCAACATTGCCTTTTCATTTAAACCAAATGCACCCACCACGTAGCAACTTAGCAAAAGGACAAGCAGCTTAAACAATTTTAAAGATCAAGAACAAATACAAGTTAGTATTAAGAATTTCCAAACCTTATATGAAGCCTGAGATTTGATTTGCAAACTAAATCAAGCTCTTCAATCTTTGATTTCTATAATGACCACTAGCATCTACAATTACATATGTTCCATAGCCTTTCATTCTAGCAAATACCTAAAACTGGAGAAAGTCTGCAACTTTTTGAGAGATGAATTACCTTTTATAATAGCAAAAATAAGCTCCAACAGCTCAAGAGAAGGTTTCTTTTAATCTAGATTCACCATAAACTTAGATACTTGGTTCACGAAGCCATATGAAACTACAACAAAAACATAACCGAAATGTATAAAAAGGCAGCTAAGTTATGAGCTCCATCAATATTATACCCAAGATCGAAATGAGATACGATACAAGAACACCATTCCAACGGATCGATTTCATAAATCTAACCTCTTGTAACAAGCTGGCACATGCAGCTAACTATAGCAGCCACGGAAAAGCTATCTACTTGACCGGAAAGAGGAAGCAAAAATTCCTGAAACTCCACTTCTTCTTAAATAGTCCCAAAGCCAATATATGATTTTTTTTATATATTTTAATCAAAAATCTCGGTTTTGCCTGATTCTGTACAAGTTGTGTAATTTTAATCAATATTAGGTTAATCCAACTCAATTAAATATTGAAGGAAAATGTAGCTGTACATGCATTCACCATGTGATGAAAATGTAACTCAATTAAATATTCAAGGAAAATGCCTAATTCTGCATTTTGGACTTCAGCCAAAAATAAAATATTAAATGAAAAAAGATGAAAATGTACCTTCTCCATGTTGTACAAATAAGTTGGCTCAAATGCTTTGCTCTTATTCTCTAACCATTGAACTGAAATAGATAAAGTAGGTTCTTATTAATTGTTTCAAGCGTGTTACACAAAAAAGAGATACAGTGAAAACAAGTATGAAAGTTATTTTTCATAGAATAGCAGAAATAACAAGAAGCAAGAGGCAACAAGGTGTCGACCAAATGTTCAAAAGAATTTAGAGGAATCGTATGGATGTGAGAATAATAGGTCAAAGCTTTTTTATCCACATTGCTATAAGCACTAAAACCAATGGGCAGAAAAAATATAAAAACCAATCTTCTTAATTCTCACAACTTCCTGTATAGGTATTTAAACTATCATTCATCCAAATCTAACGTTTTAGAAACCTTCAGATTTCTGAATGATGGAATCCATTTACATATGTTACATGAATCACTAACAAGATTTTGATATGTTCTAAGGAAACTCAATATCTTTTATAGTATCGATTCTAAAAACTTGAAGTAGCATTAATATAATATGAAGTAAAGTATGGTTAAATCACAACACAACTCAAAAACTGAATCCTGAATCTGAAATAATTATAAATTATGCAATTTAAACCAAAATAATTTCCAATGCTAACATTAATAAGTTGATAGATACCCGTATCAAGTTCTTCACGAAGAGGTAATCAAAATATAATTTCATAATAGAAACTGAAAAGGTACAGATAAATCAAAAATGGAAAGAAACAAGGATAAAAATACACATTATGCTTTTCTAGTAAACAGGTTCTCTGCATGATGTCAAGTTACTTCCCAAATCAGTACTTCCAATAGTCTATTCTCCAAGATTAAAAAAAAGATGCATACTTTTGCTGAGATGGAATAGATTGACTATATATCAGAGTTTTCATAAGAATTATTTTAGATGAGTTGACGTGTCTATGCTTGGAACGGTATAGTTTGTAATGCTGGAACTAAGGAGCAGTTTTTAGTAGTCTAGTTACAAATTTTTCTTTGGAAATCCAAGTCAAGTGATTTCATTTGCTAGTTAACCTTAAGAAATAGGACTATAACTTCAATGCAAACTGAGAAGCCTACTTCTGTCTTAAAGCTATTTGACATCTAGTCCTGAGTTTTAAGTTATAAAACTAGATTCATATTGAAACCTAAGAACAATTTATAGAGTTTTGAGTATAATTTCTGTTTGGATTGTCTGATTAAGTTGATTCTAGATTCTAGTTTAATAAGAATTTTATGCAAACATTAAAATGTTCATTTTAAGCTTATATTGTATTGATAATTATAATACTGATGTGATAGCAAGGCATGAATGAAATTACAGGGTTGAGGCTATGAATATAAATGCCAAGACCATTATTTTAATAGTGTATAATTGTTGTTGAGTTTCAATTCATGTAAGAATCTAAAAATGCCAATCAAGGCTTCTAAGAAGAATCAACAAACCTTCTAAAAAGAAGTTATGAATTGAAACATATTCCACCATTAAGTGAATGAGTATAGAAAACGGTTAGGAATTGAAACCTTCTAACATGGTTGTAATATGCAGCAAGCATTCTCAGAAGCAGCTGCGAAATGAGGCAGTACACAATTTGAAGATGAAAACTATGAAATAGGCAACGAAAATTCATGTTTTATTCACAGCTTGATGATAAAAATATAAACTTACTTTGACTTCTGCTTTCTTCATTGTTTTTATCATATTTATCATCATTTGTCAAGTAAAAGAAGCTACCACTTTTACCAGGAGAGGATAGCTCACGAAGTGCATCATTACCACATATGGATAACATGTAATCATCTGCATCTACCTTGAACAGCTTCCTTAGTGACCTAAACACCAACAATTTACTCATAATATTTGTACAGAACTTACAGATATATATAAACATAATGAACTGCATATATAGTCTAAGCAAACAAGATTTTTAAATTTAATAGTAATATACCTGAAGTAACAAAACTGCATATATAATAAACTAACAGATATATATAAACATAATAAACTGCATATATCGTACGGAGGTGGAAAAAATTACAAGTAACAAAATGAAGCATTTAGCTCACCGGAAGTTCACTGGAGGCTCGCCGGAACCTCGCCGGGGGCACCCCGCCGCTGTCCACTCGTAGCCGGAGCCACCAGTAGTTGTCCGGTGGCGTTCACGCGCTTCGTGGCCGTTCATTTTGATCGGGATCTCACAAAAACCGCCGGCAGCCCCCTCTATCCGATTTAGCCATCTCCGGCGAGTGGGGGAAAACGATCGGTACCGGGAAGCTCACCTTACTTCCAGTAGTCGACAGGTGGTGGTGGTGTCGCCACCTGCCGCCTTGGCTTGCCGGAACGGAGGGAGAGAGTTGCGGCTGGAAAGAGGAAGCGAGAAGGAGACTCAGGCTTTAAATGCTGTGGTCGGTAACGGAAAGGATATCCGGGAAGCGGCGGCGATGAGGTGCTCGCCGGAGACGCTCAGCCCCCTGAACGGCGAAAGGATCGCCGGCCCCTCCCTCTCTTTATTCCCTTCTCTGTTTCCCGTTTTTGTTTCTTTTTTTTTTTTTCAAATGATGGCCTCACCTCTTTTTCAACTAATGGCCACAATTCTAGGTCATGAAATATCTACCTTTTGCTCTTTTGTTTTTCAATTTGTGGCCACAAATTTATTGTTTATTATTTTTTTTCATTATTATTATTATTATTATTATTATTATTCAAATAATTATTATAAATTAATTTATTTTAATTTCTTGTTATTTCTTAAATCATACTTTAATTAAAAATTATTAATTTATTAACTTTAAACTTACACACTTACTCATCAGATCCTCAATAATTGATTCTCATGAGCCGGTATCAAAATACTGTTCATCTATTAAAATATTTTTCAAACGACTCAAAAATTTTGAGTCGTTATAGGCACTGAAGGCAACTCAAGAATTTAAAGTCTTCTTAAATTATTATTATTATTATTATTATTATTATTATTATTATTATTATTATTATTATCCAATAAGAAATTTAAATTTTATTATTATTATTTTAATAATTATTATATATTTATTTGTTTTAAATTTTTTGTCATTAATTCTTAAATTTTTGCTTTAAATTCAAATTATCACTTTAAAATTTTGAAATTATGCAAACAAATCAATCCTAGAACCAGTATCAAAATATAACTAAAATTTTTAATAATTTAAAACTTGCACAAAATTTTAATAAAATAAAAATAAATTATAAATTTTTCATAATCATTTTAAATTTTCACAGACCTTAAAAACTAATCTTCACCGTCCAAAAATAACAATAAGGAGTTTCAAACGTACTCAACAAAAATAGGCCGATCTAACGGCAAATGATTTTTCGATCGACTTCACATACAAAATTGGTCATTACGTAAAAAAATCCAGAAAACAGCCTCTTTTTTGCAACAAAAATTGAACTTACAGACCTTAAAAACTAATTTTTACCGTTCAAAATTAACAACAAGGAGTTTTGAACGTACTCACCAAAAATCAGGTCAATCTAACGGTAAATGATTTTTCGATCGTCTTCGTATACAAAACTGGTCATTAAGTAAAAAAATCGAAAAAACAGCCTCTTTTTTGCAACAAAAACTGAACTTACAGACCTTAAAAACTAATCTTCACCGTTCAAAATTAACAACAAGAAGTTTTGAACGTACTCACCAAAAATCAGGCCAATCTAACGGCAAATGATTTTTCGATCGTCTTCTTATAAAAAACTAATCATTACGTAAAAAATCTAGAAATAACTTCTTTTTTGCAACAAAAACCAAACTCACAGACCTTAAAAACTAATCTTAACCGTCCAAAAATAACAACAAGGATTTTCAAACGTACTCAACAAAAATTAGGCCAATCTAACGGCAAATGATTTTTCGATCGACTTCACATACAAAATTGGTCATTACGTAAAAAATCAAAAAAATAGCCTCTTTTTTGCAATAAAAATTGAACTTACAGACCTTAAAAACTAATATTTACCGTTCAAAATTAACAACAAGAAGTTTCGAACGTACTCACCAAAAATCAGGCCGATCTAACGGCAAATACTTAACCGTTGAATCTTTACTTACACTATTCCTTATAAAAGCTGTTCAATTTGTATTTGAAAATCCAACCAAACCATAAATATGCAGATTCAAATGGACTATATATTTGGATTTATCAGATAATATCTTAACTTATTTATTAATC
Organism: Excoecaria agallocha; assembly: GCA_037975025.1. Taxonomy (NCBI): domain Eukaryota; kingdom Viridiplantae; phylum Streptophyta; class Magnoliopsida; order Malpighiales; family Euphorbiaceae; genus Excoecaria; species Excoecaria agallocha. The sequence goes on from JBBPFJ010000151.1 coordinate 26,015, forward strand.
TGGCCATGTTTAGAATTTCAAAGCCATTTCTCCATTTTCAAATCAGTAAGTTTACTCAGTCTTCCATAATACTCAATTAGATAACCGCGGTAGTGAAGTTAAATGGTAAGGATGAGTTTAGATGGAGCTTTGAACATTTAGAAAAATAATAGAAATAAAATTGAAAAGTGTGTGTGTGTATATATATATATATTAGAAAATTTATTCATTTAGAAAAATAATAGAAATTAAATTGAAGAAATTAAATTAGAAAATTTATTCATTTTGACTTGTATGAATTTAAGTCTTGGATTAAACTCTATTGTATTATTCAACTAAATAATAAATTAAGCTTAAAATCATATACGCATTAAATTGAAACGGTGGAGAGATGTGGCGGAAGATAAAATGTTATTTTTATATGTAGGGTAAATTTTTGAAATTACTAAAATGCCCCTACAAAATTTCATCATTTTATCCTTGTATTCAAGGATAATTTTATAAATATATATTTTAAATTTTTTAATAATTTAAAATTTACTCAAAATTTTAACGAAATAAAAATAAATTATAAATTTTTCATAATCATTTTAAATGAAATAATAAACTTTATATTATTATTATTATATAAATATAAATATTTATTATTTTTCATAATATGACTATATAATACTTATAACAATTACTTTATTATTATTATTAAAATTTAATTTTTTTAAATAAATAAGTTTATATTTGGGGATAATTGATAAACAAATCAATTTAATTCCTAATAATTTAATATTTGATTTAAATTTTTTAAAATAAAAATAAATTACAAATTTTTTTATTATTATTTTGAAAGAAATAATAAATTTTGTAAATATTTATTTTTATTAATCTTGAACACGCAAATATATAATAATCATAACAATTAATTTATTATTATGATTAAAAATGTAAATTTTCTAAATAAATAACATTAGATTTTGGTATAATTGATAAAAAATTATTACCAACTTATTATATAATTTATAATTTTCTGTTACAAAAGAAAATATTCATTTTATATGGTGTATATTAAAATTACTTGAAATTATACATAAACCATGGGAGTGAAATTTAAAAACTTATTTTTTAATTTATTTGCGACAGATTAGCGACTAAAACCTTCCGTCGCTAATCGTATTACAGCAACAAAATACTAATTAGCAACAGATATGTTTCCGTCGCTAAACCGTCGCAAAAAAAGGCGCTAAATTTTCCTGCCAAAATTAGCGACTAAAATTTTAGTCGCTAAAATTTCTGGAACTAATTTCCTGAATAAAAAATTATAAAATTTAGCGACAGAATTTTGTCGCTAATTCCGTCGCAAAACAGGGAGCGTACTCTTCCCGCCAATAATTAGCGACTGTTTATTAATTCCGTCGCTATTTCGTCGCAAAAATAGTAAATATCATTCTCGCGACACATATAAAACAGTCGCTAATCCGTCGCAAAATTAGCGACGAAAATTGTGCCGTCGCTAATTTTAGTCGCTAATTGACAGTTTTTTTGTTGTGATGATATCATAGCCTTAAAAATAAACAAAAAAGGAACAACCACTCCTAGCAGCCACTATTAGGTCTAAGTTCACCTTAAAATTTACTTAATCTTGCAAATTTTAATTATTTGGAGCAGAAAAGGAACAACCACTCCTAGCAGCCACTATTTCTTTCATATTTGGATTGCTATCCTACTCATTGTTTGTTAAATTTGAATTTGACTATAGTGCAAAACCTAGTCATAACCTTTGGCTGAAACGAAATGTTCTTTTGTACAAGTTAAGTGAGATCTTGACAATCCAAGTTCAGTTGGGGAGGAAGGCAGACAATGAAGAATCATAAAGAGTAAATTTAATCATTTCATTTTCTTTTATTATGAGTTTACCTTTGATAAAAGTGCCTAAAGGAGAAAGCAGGTCATGGTAATCAAAACCAAAAATCAACCTTCAAATTGAATCAAATAGACATCTTTAAGCAATGATATTTTTTTTTGTTTTTTTGGTGGGGGGCTCAATAAGCAATGATATACTCAACAACCTAAAGACACCCTCATTCAAAAAAAAAAGGGAACCTAAAGAAACCGAAGGGAAAAAAATAAAATAAAAACTAAAAGATTTCGTAAAAATCTGCTTCAACTTAAAACTCATTACAACACATAAAAAATTTTTTCGCTACCCAATAGAAAATAATCCACAAAAGAAAAAATCAGAATCCAACATTCGACACTCAAAAATAGGCTCTAATCATTAAAACCCATATCAGAATCATGAATTAACAAGTTATTATACATCAACCAGAAGATGCAGAACAAAAACAGAGTGATTAACAGTCTCTGACAACTTTGAATGAGAATTGTTCATAATCATAGTTCATAAAGTTTAGATTTTTATTTTTTCCCAAAAGATGAATGAAGGTTACCTTTCAATAGATTGAGCTTGAAAAGAATTTGAATCTTCTTTGCTTCTAGTGAACCTAAAAAAAAATTCAGGTTACCAATGCCAAGACTTCACTAGAAGCAAAGAAGATTCAACTTATAATATTTGTGCTCTGATGATAACATTAAAGCCCGTGAAAATTACAACTTTTGAAGAACAAACCACATCCAACCTTGTATTATCCTAATTAAACAATATTCGAACTTAGCTTGTTAGCCAATAGTTAGCAACTAATGAACCAATCCAAGCCAATACACAACAGAAAGGGCAAAAAAAAAAAAGAAAAAAAGAAGAAGAAGAAGAAGAAGAAGAAGAAGAAGAAGAAGAAGAAGAAGAAGAAGAAGAAGAAGAAGCAACGATGTCTAGAAAACCCACAACCCCATATCGCTGCATAATCTGTCAAAATTACAGAACATAAACACAAATTCAAAAGCTCAACCACTCAAAACTTACAAGTTCAGATCAGAAATATAGATTACAAAAAGTAACAAATTACAATTTCATGAATAGCATCAAAGTGAAGAATTAGAACTACCATAAAGATTTGAAAAAAGTCAAAGGTTGAGATTGAAGCAAGAACCAAAGTGAAGAATTAGAAATACCCAACAGATAGCGGCAAAGGTCTGCAATAAAAGGACAATAAAAAAAACTCAATAACATATTCACATTGCCTTGAATTGGCTATGACAATCAGAAATTGAAAAAAGAAACTAGCTAAAATGCTAAGAAAATATATTATACCTCTTGAGTGCAAGAGCAAAATCATCAATGGAAAGCTTAATCCCGATTGACAACATAATCCCACCAAGAGTTGGGGCATATAGATCCTTTGATACCCTGCTCAAGTTTCAAAACAAATAATTTTCCCAATTATGACCAATTTCCATAATGTGTGCTTCCATTTATAAGTCAATACAGAGGAGTCAATATTTGCTCCAAAACGAACCAAATAGGTAAAAATGAAGCTTTTAAATAAAAAGCAAAAGAGAAGTGCTCTCTAGAGACTTAAATCAAACACATGTGAGCATTCCCAATTTCTAATACATAATCTTTCCACAGTACTAACCCATTGCAACCCCATTAGTAAGCACGCTTCTCAATTCCTCAGAAAGATGAAATAAGACATAAAAATACTCAAAAAGGTACCAGAAAAGAACAATCTTTGATTATATCAGACATTAAAAGATAGTTTATGGATAAATAAATAAATATATATATATTACAAATTACAAAGTCCTAAGAAAACACAGTATAAAACACCAATATCCAATTTCGATTCCTATAAGAAGGATGGAGAATTGTATACAAAGAAAGGTAAAGTACCTGTATTAAACAAAATATTCAATCAAGCCATGACAGCCAAGTTGACGAATGACATGGAAGGAAAAAAAAATTTAATAGTGATGGGATGAAACCACATAACATTTATTCAAAAAGCCAATGGGAATGATAAAATATAGTTAAAGAACCTTCTCGTAGTTTCCCCAAAATAGTAGTAAATTGGTAGTTTAGTAAACGATATTAAAGAAAGAAAGAATAAAGAAAAAGCAACCAATATTTAAAAACAAACAATCCTCAGCCCAATTCAACAAACACAACCTAGAAATGCAGCTGAAACAATCTGATAAGGATCAAAACTAAAATTCCAACTTATAGTAGAGAAGCAAATTTAAAAGTAAACAAATCCATAACACCCACCAGGTGAAAGTAGATGGTTGAGCAACAGCAGTGAGAGCAACAACAAAGGGAAGCATTGCAGAAATGACCTGAGACCCATCAGTCTTTGCCACCTTAGCATTGGATTTAACCCCAAAATATAGTTGAGAAGCATTTCCTTCTCTTCTCTACAACCCAACTCTGCCTATTAATGACGACGTAGAGCACGCGAATTTGTAAAGTGCCCCATTAAACCTGGCCCTTAGCTCTGTGCGCTTCAAAATTGAACAACAAATGAGTGATGGGGCTGCCTATTAATGACGAATCAAGGAGAACAACGCCAGTTGGGCGAACAGAGACGGCTACCAGAGAATGATGGCAGGCTAACGGCGAAAGTGGCGAGGTGAGAAGGCAGCAGTGACTAACTTTCGTTTAACCAAGTTTAGATTTCGTTCTGAGAACCCAGAATCAAGGGATTGTAGATCCATCTTCCAATCTTCACAACGATAACATGTTGTTTGCTCAGATCGAAGCTGTTTACTCTGCTCCTATCGTTTACTAGGAGAGAAAGAGAGGGAGGGAGTCAGAAAGGGCGGCAACACAGAAGAGAATAAGGTTTTAGGGATTTAGAAATGTTTTTATCTCCCGCTCAAATTTTGGGTAATTAGCTAAGGTATGGCTATTTATCTAAATTGGCGACAAGCTTCTTTGTAGCTACTTTTGCGAGAACCCATTTGTAGCAGTTTAGTTCTCCTTATTATATAATTAATAATAATTAATATTATTAGATGTAAAGATAATAATGTAATTAATATAAATACCAGCAACTTAATTTATCTTAATTTTGATATGAAAAGATGTACTAGCTACATATAATAAATTAAATGATCTAACTAAATATAAATAAAATTTAAGTATTGAGAATCAAAATAATAATTTGAATAGTAATGAAATATTATAACTATGAGTAAATTGTATTTTGCTAAATTAGCACCATCAACATCAATATTGGTATACGAACATAATTGAATTTTTTTAAATTAGCGACAATATTGCTGTCGCCAAATTAGCAACAACAATGTTGTTGCCAATTAGCTACAATAATGTTGTCGCCAATATTGGTATATGAACACAATTAGATTTTGCTAAATTAGCGACAGCATTGTTGTCGCCAAATTAGCTACAAAAATGTTGTCGCCAATTAGCTACAAAAATGTTGTCGCCAATATTGCTATATGAATACAATTGGATTTTACTAAATTAGCGACAACATTGTTGTCACCAAATTAGCTACAACAATGTTGTCGCCAATATCAGTATAGGAACACAATTGAATTTTACTAAATTAGCAACAATATTGTTGTCGCCAAATTAGCTACAACATTGTTGTCACCAATTAGCTACAACAATGTTGTCACTAATTAGCTATAACAATGCTGTCGCAAATATTGGTATATGAACACAATTGGATTTTGCTAAATTAGCGACAACATTGTTGTCGTCAAATTAGCTACAACATTGTTGTCGCTAATTAACTACAACAATATTGTCGCCAATATTGGTATATGAACACAATTGGAGTTTGCTAAATTAGTGACAACATTGTTGTCACCAAATTAGCTACAACATTGTTGTCGCCAATTAGCTACAACAATTTTGTCGTCAATATTGGTATATGAACACAATTGGATTTTGCTAAATTAGTGACAACATTATTGACGCCAAATTAGCTACAACATTGTTGTCGCCAATTAGCTACAGCAATGTTGTCGTCAATATTGGTATATGAACACAATTGGATTTTGTTAAATTAGCGACAACATTGTTGTCGCCAATACAGATATATGAACATAATTGTATTTTGCTAAATTAGCTACAATAATATTGTCGCCAATTAACTACAATAATATTGTCGCCAATACAAATATATGAACATAATTGTATTTTGCTAAATTAGCGACAATATTGTTGTCGTCAAATTAGCTACAACGATTTTGTCGCTAATTAGCTACAAAAATGTTGTCTCCAATAGAGCCACATGTACGAAATAATATGTTTTGCTAAATTAGCGACAATATTGTTGTCGCCAATTAGCTACAACTTTGTTGTCGCTAATTAGCTACAATAATGTTGTCGCCGAATCTACTTTTGTTGTCGTAATTGTTTGCGCCAAATTTTTTGTGCCTGATATTAGCAACAATAAATATTTCTTGTCGCAATATTTGTTTTTCCACCAAATCTTTCAAGATTTGCGATGAAAGCCATTTGTTGTCGCAATGTTGTCGCTATATTGTGCATTTAGCAACGAATTTTATTGTTGTCGCTATTATGCATTTTTTGTAGTGTCGTGAAGGCATTCATAAGTCGGTATGGGCAACTATTTTCAAGCGACATAATTTTTTAGCATACTTTTTCTCAATCAACCATTAAGACCTTCCATGGCAACGTTTCATATTCACAACCATTTTGAAGAGACATTTTATAGAGTTATTCTCTCTATAAATATTGATTGAAAATTCTGAAGAGGGGATTGATCAGTTTTAGTTTTAGAGAAGTACAGTTGTTTGGAAAAATAGTTTTTACTTAGTTTTTTTTAAATGATGACAAAAGAGTAAAGCGAAAGGAATAAGAGATATATCAGAAGGTTTATTTGGAAAGTAAAACTCTGGGGAGTGATTATGTTTCTTTTCTCTTGTTCATTTGTATTTCAAATATGTAGTTGGCTAAGTTTCTTTTGTACATTAGAACTATGTAGTAGAATTTGTTTAAGACATGTTATTTGTTATTATGAATGAAGTTGATTTAAATCTATTTGTGCGCATTGAATTGTTATTTATGTTTGATCACTATAATTAGCATGTTAGTCAATTTATTCGCAATAAGAGTTGGAATTCTTTGATGGAAAAACAAATAAATTTACTTGAAGCATTGAATTTACTTAGAGATAAGGAATTCACTTAAGGGGTTAAAGAATTGACATAGAGCTTCATAATTTTTGTTTATCTCTATAATGATATGAGAGTGCTTATAGACTCTAAATGAAAATACCTTTAGTGACAATGAGAGTTGCTTTAAAGAATCTTGGCTAAATTTTCAATCATTTTATTCATACAATTATCTGTACTTGTTCTTAAATGAAATTGCTTCTCTTATTTCTAATGCATATTTACACCATAAATTAAGTTATCTTTTATCCAAATTTGATTTAATATATATAAAGTAGTTTAGTTATTAAATTAATTACATAATCTCTATTTTATTTGATGCCTATCCATCTACTTTTTGTGATTTCAATATAAAATTACTCCATTCCCTTTGGAACGATGCCCTACTCATCCTATATGTAGTCTAGTGAGACTAACAGTTCAAATAAATCTCCATCAAATTTTGGCACCATTGTCAGAGAACGGTTTAAATAAATTTTTGTTGATTAAAACAAAGTTGTAGTTGCTTTAGGATTGTATGATATTAGTTAGTTAATTATTTTTATGTATGAATTTTTATTTTTCATTTTATTCATTGTAAAAGTATTAGAGTTTCTGTTATGATAACTTGGATATTATGATCTTAGACTAACAGAAATTGACTTTTGGTTTTATGCAGGGAACTTAGGAGAAAACAAAAGAAGAAACTTAGATTACGATTAGAGGAAGAACAAAGGGCCAATTTGAAGGAAAGACACAATATTCGAAATATGGCAGATCAAGAAAGGCGAACCCTTGGAAATTTTTCCATGCCTAATATTTTTGAAAGTTTTGGAGGAATAGTGGCGTCGACCATTGCCAATAACAACTTTGAGATTAAACTGGCTGTCATACAAATGGTGCAAAATAACCAGTTCGGAGGTTTGCAAGGGGAAGACTCTTATGCTCATATCCTTACTTTTCTTAATGTTTGTGCTACATTTAAAATTAATGGAGTAAGTAATGATGCTATGAGACTTAGGTTATTTCCATTTTCTTTAAAAGAAAAATCACAAATCTGGTTTGCTAGTATACCTAATAAAACAATCACAACTTGGGATAAACTCAAACAAGCTTTTCTTCATAAATATTTTCCACCCCATAAAACAGCAAAATTTAGAAATCAAATAACTACTTTTAAATAATTGCCAAATGAAACTATTTATTCATCTTGGGAAAGATTTAAGGAACTCCAATGGAAATTTCCTCACTATGGCTTACCGGATTAGATGATTCCTCAAATTTTTTATAATGGACTAATGGAAGAAAATAGAAATATTGTAAATGCTGCTTCAGGTGGAAAATGGATGAAAAAAATAGCCAAGGAAGCAGAAACTTTGTTGGAGGAATTGGCCTCACAAGGCTACATGGGAGAGGAACCAATAAGGCTAAATAATTTTTGGAATTATATTTCATTAATCTATTGACAGCCAAATTTGAAGATTTGACTAAGTTGGTAAGTAATTCTCAATCTAGTCTTGAAATTGTGAGTCAAGTATGTAAGAAATGTGGTGGATCTCATGTTTATGCTAATTGTAATTAGGGATTTAGTGATGATGTAAGTTTTGTCCAAGGTAGTTATAATCAAAGAATGGGTCAAAATTCAAATTACTATAATCCTTAATGGAGGAACCATTCTGGTTTTTCTTAGTTTAACCCAAATGCTCAATTAAACCCTCCAAATAGTAACCTTATGCCCTTCAGTTTTTCCAATTAAACCACCTTTTAACCCCCAACAACCCAAATCCTATCTTAAGAATTTAATAGAGTAATTTGTTAACCATCAAATTACTACTAACAAACAAAATGAGCAGTAATTTAAGCAAATAAATACAAAAATTGACCAACTTGTTACCTATAATAAGATTTTTGAAATCCAATTGGCTCAACCAGCCACTTTTAGTGCTAAACCATTAGGCAAACTCCCAAGCCATCTAGAATTTTTGCCTTATGAATCGGTCTAATCTATTATGTTAAGGAGTGAAAAAAAATTGAGAGTGATATTAGGGGTCAAGATGATTTTATTGTCGATGATGAGCATGCAATAGAAGTTAGGAAAGATGATGATGTGCAAAAAAAGTCTAATGAGTCTAAGAAAAAGATGACTTCATCTAGGGAAGATGACCCTAAGGTTAATTTAAAAGTTTTACCTTTTCCCCAAAGATTTATTAGAAGGAATCTTAATAAGCAATTTGGCAAATTTTTGAATTATTTGAAGGAAATTACTATAACTATACCTTTTATGGATGTAATTAAAGATATACCTTCATAGGCTAAATTTAAAAAAAATTGTAAGTCACAAAGGTAAAATTGAAAAACATGGTTATATTTCCTTGATAGAAGAATCTAAGAAAATGTATTCTATGTATCCACCTAAGCTAAAGGATCCGGGTTGTTTTACGGTTCCTTGTGTGATAGGTGGAACTCATTTTTATAAAGCATTATGTGACATGGGTGCTAGTGTAAGTCTTATGTCATATTCCATTTATAAGAGGCTTGATTTAGGTGAATTAAAGCCTACTAACATGTGTTTATCTATGGCAAATAAATCTATTCCACACCCAATAGCTATACTTGAAAATATCCCTACCAAAGTGGGTAAATTTGTGATACTTGCTGATTTTGTTATGCTTGAAATGGAAAAGGATCCTAAAATTCCTAGTTTGTTTGGTAAGCCTTTCTTAATTACTGTTGGGGCTGTTATTGACATGAAAAATGGAAAAATATCTCTTGAAGTTAATGGTGAAACAATTGAGTTTAATGCGTTAGGAATGGTTAAGTCTTCACCAATAGAAATTGTAAATAGGATTGATGCATATGATGTTCTTGATGAGGGCATTGATAATGTTGTTCATAATTGTGTTAGTCAAAACCCTATTGCACCTTATAGTTTGCATGAAATTTTTTATGAGTTTTTGCAAGTTGCCTCTTATCCTTTTCAATGAGGATTCTCAAAGTTTGAATCTTTGAGAAAGGGTGATGATATCCCATCAAATACATTAAAGGAGGAAGTTAAACTTGAGCTCAAGCATTTACCTTCAAGCTTAAGGTACGATTATCTTGATTCAAAATTTCAATTACCTTTCATTGTTAATTCTTCGATTGATAATAAAAATATAAGTGCTTTGCGTGATCTTTTGCTTGCTCATAGAAATGATATGGGGTAATCAATAAGTGATTTGAAAGGGATTGCACCAAGCATTTGCATGCATAAAATATTGTTAGAGGAGGATTCTAAGCCTTCAATTGAAGATCAAAGAAGGCTTAATCCAACTCTAAATAAGGTAGTAAGGAAAGTAAGTGGGTGAGTCCTATTCAAGTTATCCCTAAAAAGGGTGGCTTAACTATTATTCGTAATGATAATAATGATTTAATCCCTACTAAAACTATCATGGGATGGCATATGTGTGTTGACTATAGAAAATTGAATAAGGCTACAAGAAAGGACCATTTCTCTTTGCCTTTTATTGACCAAGTCATTGAAAGATTAGTCATTTTTTCTTATTTTGTTACTTAGATGGTTTAAGTGGCTTTCAACAAATACATATACATCCACATGATCAATCTAAGACAACTTTTACATGTCCATATGGAACATTTGCATTTAGACATATGCCTTTTGGTTTGTGTAATGCACCAGTAACTTTTCAAAGATGCATGTTCTCTATTTTAAGTGATCTCATTGATTAATGTGTATAAGTTTTTATGAATGATTTTAGTGTGTATGGCACTACATTTGAAAATTATTTGTCTAATCTTTCTAAGGTGCTTAATAGATACATGGAACATGGGTTAGTTTTGAATTGGAAAAAATGTCATTTTATGGCACAAGAGGGTATTATCTTAGGTTATTTAGTCTCTAATAGGGGGATTGAGGTTGATAGAGCTAAAATTAAAATTATAGCTAATTTGCCTCCTCCTAAAAATGTTAGAGAGTTAGAAGCTTTCTCGGTCATGCTAGATTTTATAGAAGGTTCATAAGAGATTTTTCTAAGATAGCAAAACCTTTGTGCACATTATTAAGAAAAGATGTTGAATTTAATTTTGATGAGGCATGTCTTAATTCTTTTGAAACTTTTAAACATACCCTTGTCACTTCACGGGTGTTGCAACCATCAAATTGGGAGTAACCATTTGAGTTAATGTGTGATGCTAGTAATTATGATGTTGGGGCTATCTTTGGATAAAGAATTGATGAAAATCCTTCTGTTATTTATTATGCTAGTAAGTTACTAGATAATGCCCAAATTAATTATTCTACAACTGAAAAAGAAATTTTGGCCATAGTTTATGCATTTGATAAATTTAGGGCTTACCTTGTAGGACAAAAAGTCATTATTTATTTCGATCATGCTGCCCTCAAGTATCTCTTAACTAAAAAAGATGCTAAGCCTAGGTTGCTAAGATGGACTTTAATGTTGCAAGAATTTGATTGGAAAATAAGGGATAAGAAAGGAAAAGAGAACCTAGTTGCTAACCATTTATCTAGGTTAAACCAAAGTATTTTGAAGGATAGTGATGATGGTGTGCCCATTAATGAAGTTTTTCATGGAAAACATCTTTTTAGTGTAGTTTCAAGGAATGTTCCATGGTTTGCTGATATAGCAAACTATTTGGTAAGTGGTCTACTTCCATATGATCTAGATTATAGGCAAAGGAAGAAATTCCTTCACAATGTGAAATTTTATTATTAGAAAGAACCCATTCTATATAGAAGGTGTGCTGATGGGTTGATTAGGAGGTATATTCCTCATGAGGAAGTAAGCGATGTGGTGGCTCATTGTCATTCATATCCTAAAGGAGGTCATTTTAGAGTTTCTAAGACAACTTCCAAGGTGTTGCAAGCTGGATTTTGGTGGCCCACATTGTTTAAGGATGTAAAAAAGTTTGTGCTTAGTTGTAATAAGTGCCAAAGAATGGGAAATTTATCTAAGAGGAATGAGATGCCCTTAAATGGAATTTTAGAAGTTAAATTATTTGATATTTGGGGTATGGATTTTATGGGACCATTTCCAAGCTCTTTGGGTAATAAATATATTTTGATTATGGTTAACTATGTCTCAAAATGGGTGGAAGCAATTCCAACCATTACTAATGATGCTAAGATGGTCAAGAGAATACTTAAAAAATTATATTTCCTAGATTTGGAACACCTAGGGCAATCATTAGTGATGGTAGATCTCATTTTTGTAATATGATTATAGAGCAATTATTAAAAAAATATAGTGTCACCCATAAAATTGCTACACCTTATCACCCTCAAACTAGTGGCCAAGTTGAAATTAGCAATAGAAAGCTTAAGTGGATATTGAAGAAAACAATCTCTAGATCAAGAAAGGATTGGGCACTTAAGCTAGATGATACTCTTTGGGCATATAGGACAACTTTTAAAATCCCCATAGGACTTACTCCTTATCAATTGGTTTATGGTAAATCTTGCCATTTACCTATTGAAATAGAACATAAGGCCTAATGGGTAACTAGGGTCTTGAATGTTGATATACAACAAGCTAGTAGGAAGCGATTGCTTTAATTACAAGAACTTTGTATGAATGCTTATAAAAATGCTAATTTATATAAAGAGAGAACTAAATCATGGCATGATAAGCATATGTTAAAGAAAGAATTTCAGGTTGGAGATTTGGTTTTGCTGTATAATTCAAGATTGAAGCTATTTCTTGGTAAATTAAAATCCAGGTTGTTGGGTCCTTTTAAAGAGAAATGACAAAGGGAGAATTTTTAAGGTTAATGGATATAGGTTAAAGCCTTATTTCATTGGTGATGTATTGGTTCTTGGCCAAACTATATCTTTATTGAATTCTTTTCCTGCATAAAGATGTTTTTTGTGAATTGAGTTTTTATTTGTTTTATGGTTTACTTTTGATTGTGTTTTCTGTATTTTATGGTTTTATTTTTTATTGTCTAATATATATTTTATCTTCTTGAGTTTTTGGATCGAGATAGATAATTTTTGAAGAAAAGTTGTAGAAAAATGACTTATCACAAGTGAGGTTCGACTCGTGAAGAGGTTCACGAGTGTTATAAAGGCAAAACCTTCACGAGTCATGATTAAGTAGTCGACTCATGAAAATAAATTTCAAGCAAGTTCGACTCGTGAAGAGGTTCACGAGTGAGATAGAGACAAATTAATCAGAAGTCCTGTCTGACTCATGAAGACCTTCGCGTGATTCACTCTTGCATTCAGTCATGAGTCGTGAATTGGTATTATTTATTTATTTATTTGTTAATTTTCCTTTCCTTCATTATTTTAATTATTTTTCATCTTAATTAGTCCAATATATGTTTTAATTTATTTTAAATACACTTAATAAAAAAAAGATATAACTGCCATTAGGATTTGTGAAACAACGTAATTCTTCACTGTCGTTTCACTATTCCCTCTTTAGTTTCTTTATAAATGTTACAGATTCCTTTCCTATTGCCCACGTTTTCTTTCTTTCTTCACTCATGAACTGGTTTTCTTTCTTCTTTGTCATTCATTATTCTCTTCTATTACTTTATTTTCACTGTCATTTTTTTATTCTTCTTCTTCTTTTACTTCTTTGGTCCTACACTTCTTCTTTCTCTGCATTTTGCTTTTTCCACCATGGTGAGAAAAAAAACCCCTCATCTTCGAGAGGACAACAAGTGAGAGACGAGGCACAATATGAAACTTTTTCATCCTAGTTCAGCGCTAAGTTCCACATTTCCTCTGTAACTGAAGGTAATAGATTTCTTGCTCTCAAGGATAGGGCCATCTTATAATATAAGTATTTTTTAGACTCTCTCCTTGAATAAGTAGGTATGTTTGATGTTGTGAATGAGATGTTATCTCAATATGGCTTGCTATGCTTTGTTAATTTGCATGAACATTTCTATCCTAATTTAGTTTTAGAATTTTATACAAATATGAAAGAGAATGTAGAAAACTCTAGGCTGTTAGACTATTGTTTAGATGGTAAGGACCATACTCTTACCTATTTTATAATGCATCGAATTTTTGCCTTTAAACAAAATGGATTATGTGTTCCTCCTAAAAATTATAAACCAAATGAATTTTGGAATTTTCTTACTGGATTGACCACACCATTTAGAGCTAGGGAGGCCAAATATATGTTTATCACAAATTTAAAATATTGGATTTTGCATAAGATCCTTGCTTCTGTTGTTTTTAATAAACCTAAATTTAATAGAGTCTCCACTCATGAGTTATTTGTGATGTAGTGTGTGCATAATGAAAGTCTGTTTGTTGGTCATATTAGATTTTTAATCAGTTATTGCATTATGTTAGTCATCCAGACTCTCCTCTTACACATGGCCATGTTATTTCTGCTATTGCTAGGAGTATTGATATTGATTTATGTACTTATGGTTGTGTCCTTCCATGTGTATATTTTTCTAAACATCTTTTTGTTCGTGGTGAGGTTATTAATAATGCATTTCAATTCATTTTGCCTCTTTCATGATCTTGTTGGAAGGATCTTGCAAGGACTTCTACTCCACAAGAGGCTGCTGTTGAGAGTACTTCTAATGAGGAAAGGCCAGAGGAGCAGGGGGCTATTGACGATACCATGGATGATATTCCATGTTCACTCAATTGTTGCAAAATCAATCCACCATTCAAATCCAACTTACTTCTTTGGAGCATGTTACTCATCAATTGGTTAGATGTCAAAGAAGAATCGAGCACAAGGTGGATACCTTCATTGCACAAGTAGGCTATATGGTGTTCTTTTCTCCACCTTTACCATGATTTTTAAGGGAGTTTCTTTCCTATGTTCTTTAGTTCGTATTTTTCTTTTTGTTTTGTTTCTTCACATTGAAGACAATGTTTGTTCTAAGTGTGGGGGAGTGCATGTGTATTGCATGTTTTGTTTGTATTTTACATGATAGTTGTATGTGTGTTTGTGTGTATATTTGTTTCAACTAGACTAGACTTTTTAGTTAGTTTTATTATAAAACATTGTTCACTTTGTATATTATTTAGGTTGTTATGTTAAGTCATTTACCTTTTATACTCATTTTATTAGTCTTTCTTACCTTTTGGTATGTGTTTTATGTTTTTCAAGTTATCTCTTTTTACTTTTTCCAACATTTTAGGTTATTTAGTCTCTTTACTAACTATGCTTTAAGGTTAGGACTTTATCATTTAGTTTAAGATTTTAGGATTTTTTTTGCCTCATGGAAACTATAGCTATAATACTTACCCTTAGGTCTTTCAATAATGGATGAGGACTGGTAAAAAAAACAAATGAAAATAAAATAAAGCAAGATGTATATCCAAAATTTCAATAGAGTTTGGGATGGAGCATAAAATGCACCAAATACTACATTTTCTTGCTACTTTAAATTCACAGGATAAAGTCTATAAGTATACCCATGTTAAAAAAAAAAGACAAAAGTAAAGTCTAAAAATGCCATGAGATTGGATTAAGGGTATGAGTGCTTGCAACTTGTCCTAAAAAGGCAATTAACAATCTTAGAACCTTAAATTTTATGATCAATGTTCTCTTTTTAGCATATTTAGTTTTGAGACTCTATGCTCTTGATGTTGGACTTAGTAAATTTAGGTGACTTATTAAATTTAGAATGCATGTTTTAAGATTTGATTTATTGATATTTTGAGTATTTAAGGTCTTTGATTTCATTTCAATCCTATCACATATGCATAATGAACAATGCCCTATAGTACAACTTACTTAGTTTAATTTGGAATTAAATTTTCTCATTCTTTTCTATTGCTTGAGGATAAGCAAGGTTTAAGTGTGGGGGAATTTGATATCATGTAAAATGGTCTATTATCTAGTATGTATTTTCTTTGATTTAGGCATCTAAGTATGTAATATTATTTATATTTTATGTGTTTTGTTTAATTTATGTGTTTAATTGTATTGTAGAACAATTTATGTGTAAAAGTGAAGTAGAGGATCACCAATCACGAGTCGTGAAGGGATTCACGACTCGGACAGCCAATCAAGACACGTGAGGAGCTTTACCAGTGAAGAAGGGGAAAATGCTCACGACTCAAACACAAATCATGACTTGCAAGAATAATCACGAGTCGTGAAGGGCTTCATGACTCAGTAGACAGAGAAAATAAGGCATTCATGAGTCGTACAAAGGTTTATGAGTGATACAGTGTGTGAAGGTGCACGACTCGTGAAGGCATTCACAAGTCGACATGGGCAACTATTTTCAAGCGACATAATTTTTTAGCATACTTTTTCTCAACCAACCATCAAGACCTTCCATGGCAACTTTTCATATTCACAACCATTCTGAAGAGACATGTTTATAGAGTTATTCTTTCTATAAATATGGATTGAAAACTCTGATGAGGAGATCAATCAGTTTTAGTTTTAAAGAAGTACAGTTGTTTAGAAAAACAGTTTTTACTTAGTTTTTTTTAGATAATGACAAAAGAGCAAAGCTAAAGGAATAAGAGATATATCGGAAGGTCTATTTAGAAAGTAAAACTCTGGGGAGTGATTATGTTTCTTTTCTCTTGTTCATTTTGTATTTCAAATATGTAGTTGGCTAAGTTTCTTTTGTACATTAGAACTATGTAGTAGAATTTGTTTAAGACATGTTATTTGTTATTATGAATGAAGTTGATTTAAATCCATTTGTGTGTATTGAATTGTTATTTATGTTTGATCACCATAATTAGCATGTTAGTCAATTTATTCACAATGAGAGTTGGAATTCTTTAATGGAAAAACAAATGAATTTACTTGAAACATTGAATTTACTTAGAGATAAGGAATTCACTTTGAAGGGTTAAAAAATTGGCATAGAGCTTCATAATTTTTGTTTATCTCTATAATGATATGAGAGTGGTTATAAACTCTAAATGAAAATACCTTTAATAACAATGAGAGTTGCTTTAAAGAATCTTGGATAAATTCTCCAATAATTTTATTCATACAATTGTATGTACTTGTTCTTAAATGAAATTGCTTCTCTTATTTCTAATGTATATATACACCATAAATTAAGTTATCTTTTATCCAAAATTGATTTAATATATATAAAGTAGTTTAGTTATTAAATT
The DNA here is from genome assembly GCA_037975025.1 of Excoecaria agallocha. NCBI lineage: Eukaryota > Viridiplantae > Streptophyta > Magnoliopsida > Malpighiales > Euphorbiaceae > Excoecaria > Excoecaria agallocha. The sequence continues at coordinate 43,125 of JBBPFJ010000151.1, forward strand.
AATTACATAATCTTTATTTTATTTGATGCCTATCCATCTACTCTTTGTGATTTCAATACAAAATTACTCCATTCCCTTTGGAACGATACCCTACTCATCCTATATGTAGTCTAGTGAGACTAAGGGTTCAAATAAATCCCCATCAACATTGTATTCCTTATAATTCATGGTCAATTTGGTGAAGATGGAGGAATCCAGGTGAAGTATAGAATACTTCTTCTACAACATCATATATGCACTGATAAGTGTAAATTTAACTATGTTATTAATGTATTTTTAATATGTTTTTATGTTATTTCTTTGTTAATTTAGTTGGTTTATAAGTTAATTTCTTTAATTGGTGTTTTACTTGTTTAATTGTGTATCTTTGTGTTTTTAAAGACCTAGTTAAAGAAAAAGAAGAAAACTTTGAAGGACTTAAGAGACATTTTGGATTTTGGAAGATAGAAGAATGAACCATTGAGTACAGAGGCAAATCACTCCGTGGAGTGACTTTTCACTTCATGGAGTGACTTTTAAGTGTAATACTCGGTAGAGTGAAAAGTCACTTTACCAAGCAAGGAAAATCAACCAAGCTGACTCAGTTGTTTTAATTTCCACTCCACTAATCCCAGCAACTCCTATCTATAACTAGATTTTGTTTTTCACTAAAGAATGAGTCTTTTGATGGAATAAGAAATCTTATGCTAAGAAGGAAGGTTGTGTTATAGTTGGAAGTTTTAAGCAGAAAGTTGAAGTTGATTTTAACTCTTCTTTGTAGTCTATAAAAGGGGCACCAAGAGACATACACAGGGATACATAGATAGAGAGATTCTTTAATTCAGAGAGTTTTTATTTTCTTTACGTAATTTTTAGTTTGTTAGTTAATCTTATTTTTGTTTAAACTTTATGATAATGAGTGAGTAGTCATTTCTTTTGCTGATGAAATTTGAACCCTCATATTTCTTTATATAATTACTCATCAGTTTGGTCTTTAGTTGAATGCATCTTGATTATTTCTTAATTACTGAGCAAAAATTCATGTTTTGAGTTATATTTATGTTGGTTGTTGTTTTGTTAAGAAATGGTTAATAATCAACTGTAATATTGGTTTAAGGTATGCATGTTCATGGTTTAGCTCGTCTAATTTGATGCATGGTTATTTTCTAAAAAATATGGTAATTGTGTGTTGAGTTTAGGTGAATTAAATTTATGAAGAGGTAAATTAAGAATGAATTGAAGTGAGATTTCTTGAGAAATGGTCTGACAGATATTTAGGAATCTATAACTGGATTTTCATGTTGAGTATTAAATTGTTCTGAATAAGGGGATTTGATACTTAAAAAGATAATATAAGAAGTTATCTAAGTTTATTACCAGTTTTTCATAATCAACTACATTATCTTTAATTAAGTTATATGCATGAGAAATTGAGGTAAAAAGTCTTTCAGTAAAAGTATTTTAGTTATTGTCTTTAATTAATGTTAGTTTAATTTTAGCTTTTATTTTGTTTTATTGTTAGTTTACATTTAGTTTAGTTCTTGTATTTAAAATAAAAAACTTAGAGTATAATCTCAGATTAATTTCACTCAAATATAAATATTTTACTTAGCAATACATGTTCCCTTAGGTATGATAGTCAAGATCTTAATCTATATTTCCTTATATTACTAACCGATCTAGTACACTTACTAGATTCTGATCATGCGCTTTATTATTCATATAGATACAATATATACTTTCAAATGATGACTTCTTTAAGTCATTATTATTTATTCTACATGTGGTGGATTGATCAGGAACTATTGGAAAAGTATAATATTCCATTTGTTGGCATAGGATGAAGTGAATGTCATTAAGCATTTGACAAGGTAAATGAGGAAACTTACTTTTTAATATTGTCAAAATTACTTCGGTTTCACTTAAAGTCACATACATTATTTATTTATGATTGTTACTATTCTAGTTTTTAGGTTTATTAAGGAAGTATTTTTAAGGTTTTAGCTTTGGTCCAAATTGAAATAAAGTGAAAGTTTTTAGTTTAGACTAGATAATTCCAGAAAATGAACACTAGTTTTAACGCAAATAAGCTATCATTATCACTAATTTAAGAAACAATTTTTACTAAATAATCATCATACCATTGTCCTATAAACCACAATTCAACATATGCATCACAAGACACATAATTATTTCTAACAAGCAGCTTAACAATAGTAAGAGTAAAAGAATATGAGAAGTATTTGACAAAAGTTGAATTTAAGGAAACTTTTGTGGGATCAGGAAAAAGATCATGAACAACTACAGTTTTATGGTTAAATATAATCTACAAAAATAAAATCCACAAGAAGGATATTGAATGGGTTGTTAAACAATCATATCCTAGCAACCACATAATCAAATATAATCTTAAGATAAAATTACTTGATAGGAAAAAACCCTTGGAAAGTATTAACATAAGGTGACAATTACATAGGAAAGGGTTTAGGGGCTATCCCTTATATCTTAGAAAAAAATAGATTGATGAAAATGATGGGGAATATATTCATTTTTTTATTTAGATGTTAAATTGTAGAAAAATAAAATAAAATGATTCTCTGAAGCCAAATTGGAATCCTAAAAAAGATAATAAATAAATAAAAGAATAAGATGTTGCTTTTGTTAGGCTCGGCTACAACTAAAAAAAATAAAAAAAAAAATTAGACAATTCAAAGAACTTCTTCTAGGGACTCCTATACTGTTAGTTTACCACATTGTGAGTTAGTGCATCCCTTTGGATATTAGTTACCATTTTGTTTTGTTTTATTCAATATAATTTTATGCAAGCTCAAATTTGGATAAACATTAGAACCCTATTTGGTTTCTACATAGGCTGACTAGTGAAACACTAAGTATTACATGATTTCCTAACCAAAATAGACAAAACATACGCTCTAATTTCAAGAAATTAAAGGGTTATTTGGTTGTTCATTGAAATTGGAAACAAAATTAAAAATGGAATCACACTACAAAAAAATTGATTTTACCGACGGACACAATATATGTCGCTAAAAGAAGATTTTACTGACGGATTAGCTACGGAATCACAAATGTGTCGGTAAAAATAAAAAACTTGCAAAATGGCGACGTTTTTAGCGACCAAAATGGAAAACGGTCGGTAAATTTGGCGGGAAATAGTGGCGCCATTTTGTAGCGACGATTTAGCGACAAAAAACTTCGTCGATAAGGATATCAATGATTTTTTTTATGTACCGACGGAAATTCCTTCAGTAAATAATGGCAGCATATTTTGGCACATTATTTACCGACGAAATAGCGATGGAATATAGGGAAATGGAAATATGAATGGTTGCGACAGTCGTTTCCGTCGTTATTATGTTTATTATATTTAAATAAATGTTTAGAATTTTTTTTATAAAATATTATTTTTTCTAAATAAAGCCTAGACTAGGTATTTTTTTTTCATTTTAATTATATATATATATATATATATATATATATATATATATATATATATATATATATATATATATATATATATATATATATATATATATATATATATATATATATATATATATATATTTATGTAAAATAATTAATATATTTTTCTTCCTCCTTTTGCTGGACAATAGTTGCGATTCCCATTGCTGTTCGCCATTCTTGTTCGGTTTCACCAATAGCTATTTAAGATATTGGATTATATATAATTTTACTGTAACGTATTTATTTATTACATTTCAAATGTATATTTTAAAAATAAAAAAACTAATTGCATATTGTTTATTTTAATTTTATATATACACTAAAAATAATTAATAATATAATAATAGACAATTGATAAAATAATATTTTAATAAATTATAATAAATATTTTACAAAATTAATATTAATTAATAATATTCAAAAAAATTATGGAAGCCCTAAATGTAAATTGGAAAAGTTGAGGGACTAAATTGAATTTTTCCTACTCTCACTCAAAACTACGTCGTTTCGGGAAGGTGGAAAATTAAAATGCTTTTGCTTTCCTTTATTCCAAAGAGGATCGGATTCTCCTTCACAGCCTTGCCCTTTTCTTCTCTTTTCTTCTCTTCTTTTCTCCTTCTTCTTTCCTCCCTTTTCGATCACGATAGCACCACCGCCCATCGCCGTCACTCTCCGTTGCTACTGCAGTTCTGCCTAGCGCCGTCATCCTCCCTCCTTTCCCCTTCCTTTCTGTTGCTTTAGAGGAGCAGCCGCTCAACTCTCCTTCAGATCTAGGGATTTTATGAAATTTGGGGAAAAGGTTAGATTTAAATAATATTGAGTTATTTGGGAATTTGGTGAAATAATTAGTAAGAATTATTTTTATATATAATCACAAAACCCAGATAAAAGTATTTACAATCTCTCTATATCTCTCTCTAAATCTCGATATTATTTATTCAAGCTGCTGTATGGAAGATAAAATGTGTAAAATTTGTTTCTTGCATCTATTATTATTGAAATATCTGCTGTTGTGCTTTGGACAATTGTAAGGTATTACTGCATTAGATTTTAATTTATCTGTTTCCCATTTTGTCGATGGTTAATGCACACAAAATGAGCATGACATGTTATTGGTTATCATGGCTCATAGTGAATAGAATCGCGAGTTGCTTGATATTACGTGTTCGCCTCTAGTTTTCTGGTTCCATACTTGATATCACTTCCCAAATAACCACATCCAGTCAAAAAGAGTTCATTCTGTCTGCTGACCTGGACTATAGATAATTGTATAATGTATGAAGAAATTCAATAAAAAACACTAACTACCTTTATCATAATATTACCTGGAGGGATTCATAACATGTTGTTGAGTTTGTTAGGTTCTCAGAGTGTCGAAATAGGATAGAAAGAACACCAAACCTCATTTCAGCCATAGTAAGACCTGAGAAAAGACCTCAAATGAATCAATGTCAAATTATATTAAAGCATGAGGATATATATGCATATTTTCATATGTATAAATGTATGTTTGTTATACTCCAAAAAATAGGAGTCTGGCAAGCAAATAAACTACAATTACCTTAGATGGTATTTTAAAATTCATACATAAAACAAGCCACATGCACAAAAATTAGAGCTTTTAAGAATCATATCTACTTGATGCCAAAATGATACTGGATGTTGATTTACATTAAGTCTCACTCAAGGAACACATACACAATATTATAAATGTAGCACACAAATATTTGGAAATAGATGTAAGTATGAAATGATGCTAATCATTCCTAACCTCATGATATATGCTGATGCACAACTTAAAAAAAAATAAACCATAAGAATTTGACCTGTTGATATCTCTTCTAATAGCATCTATTTTATACGTGAAGATGGAGGTGACGTAGATAGAGCTGCAGTCAGGCAACTGAAAATAGTAGCCTGTAGAAACAGTTAAAAATATGATATAAGAATAAGAGTTAAAAATAAGAATGCAATGATCTTGAAAATATTACTTAAAGCAGACTGACAAGCAAACCAGTTTGATCACTTTTGTAAGGGTTTTCAGTCCCTGATGATAAAGATGTAACAACTGTTGGTAACAGTTCTTCTGGCATTCTTGAATATCTGTTAGTAGTTGATTATCAACCATTTAATTAAGTTGGTTAATTGTAAAAGAAAGAATTATGGAATTGTTTTAGGATATTAAATGAAATAATTCATATTCAATTGGTTGTACTATTATTAGAGCTGTGTTTTGTACCTAATCGAGTAATTTAAGATGTATTGGCGTGTTAAAACTTGCAATTTATTGATTTTAGTCTTGCCTTTTATGATTTGAGAACATAAGTATTTAATTAAATAACGATCCTAACAATAATGTGTAGTAGAAATAAACATTCTGGTGGTTTGCCTTTGACACTACCAAAGGCTGTTTTAGCTGCATCTTAAGTTTTTCATTGGTTGCACTATTAGAGCTGAAGTTTTCAGTGCTAATCTCCACATGTTATTAGCTGTATCATGCACTATAAATTTGCTTTGTCTCTAGGCTTTATTTGTCTCAAAGTTTGTTCATTTTGCCCAAAGAAATGCTGCAAGGCTACTTCTTCGATCATATTCTGAGATTGCTTCTAATATGCATTATCTGGATCTTGCTGCCTTAAAAGGATTTTTTTTTTCTTTTCCATTTTTGAGTAAAAATTCTATTGAATTTGTGAGTAATTATAGCAAACCAGTGCCTACTTTGTTTTCTTCTTGTTCCTTAGATCATGTCTTATTGTTGATGATATATCTTTCACGAAGTTGTAAAGAATTTAATTCCCAGTAAACTTTTGCTCGAGATGATGATGGTATAGCTGCATTGTGTTGCAATTGTTATGGGACCATTAGTGCTTATATCTTATGTATCCATGCATTTATTGGGAAAGTATCATATTTTTTTATGAGGTTCATCTGAGCAGTTTTTGAAATCATACCTGTAACCAAAATTAACTTTTAGACCATTAGTGTTGCGAGCTTCCCAAGTTCTATCTTATGGATCTGGGAAAGTGAAAGTCTTGATCAAATGCTCAGAAAGTGTAGATAGTGAGGCCCATCACATGCTTGCAAGTTCTCATAGTTTTAGGTTGGTTGTGGTGTTTCAGAAATCCAACAAAATCTGGATCTTTTTCAGGAGAAATAAAAGAAAAGAAAATTATGCCTTGAAATAAATAGTGATAATGAATATGACAAATAAGGCGTTGCTCTCTTAGGGCTGCTGCAAAATCTGTTTGATTTAGTTTTGTGCCAGAAAACTATAAGGGGCAAGGGAACATGCATCTTTCAAATTATTTATTACCTTTTATCCTGTTAATCAACATATATTTATAATTACAGCTGGATGATGGTCTGGAGCTGTCTTTCACTAACAAAAGTAGATTTGCTAGGGTCCGATTGCTCAAAGATGTAACTGCCACTTGGAGTCTAGATAGAGTTCCTAAGCTTCTCAAACTACATTGAATTCTTGCTAAGTTCTTTCTTATTTACTTATTTTTTTCTATGTAGCCTACCTCTGTCCCTCCAATATCTGAGCTCAGTCCAGATGCCCTGCTGGAGCCAATGGTAGTTGATGAATTTCAGAAGTCCTTATCCAGGAAGAAAATTGCTATTAAGGCCCTGTTGCTTGATCAGGTTGACAACATTAAACTCATTTGTTTACTATATCTAGGATATTTTAAACAGGACAGAATTAAGAAGTTTTCAAAGAAATGGGGTAAATATTGATTAAAAATTAAATTGTTTAGTTCAGAATCCCTTTTCATTTTCAAAATATGAACACTAAATGGGATACAATTGATACTTTGTCAATAAAGATTCAAATTTGAGCTTGTTAAGGAGGAATATAACCTAGCAAAACTTACAGCCAAATTTGGATAATGCAAGGTGGCTATAAGGAGAACTGTGCAGCCAACATCAGTAAGTTGGTAAACAAGCCTTTTGGGTAAAAAAAGGAAAAAAAACTACGGTACCTCCTTGTAGAAAACTGGACTACCTAAGAGAAATAAATTCTTTATGTGTACCCCTTGTTTAAAATTCTCTTAACAAGTTAATACATTGTTAAGTACTAAATGCAATGTTTATCTTTTGCAGAGTTTCGTTTCTGGTATTGGCAACTGGATTGCAGATGAACTGCTATACCAAGTTAGTGCACTTCCACCTGATTGATAATTTTATTGTTTGATTAAAACTGTAACCCCAGATCTCAACTCTGAGTGTGGCCATTTAAATTGAGGCTTTATATCTAGATACATCTATGTTTCCATGACCTTTCTTGGTTTCATAGAGCTCTTTATCCTTAGTCAGATTTTTAGAGTATGATGAAACTCCAGCCATTTAAGTTTTCAAGACGTTTTAGTTGACATGGTTACCGTGATTTTGGAAGGTATTAAGGGATAAGATGTTGTATGGTTTTCACACATGGAATTAGGTCTTTGGAACTGACAAGTCCGTGTTCAAATAAATGTAAACGAGATTTATTCACATTTTTAGGAAGCGTTGGAGGTACTACTCGTTGAGGCAAGAATGCTTATATTGTTGGACAAAATAGAAGAGATATGTATACACATGACAAAATGCATTAATTTTTTTTCTTGATTCATAATAATAGTTTACTGAGATACAATCAGTTCAGTGTGCACACCAGTGTTTATGCTTGCATGCATGTGCTTAGATGTCTGTACTCTTTATTTAGTATCCTCCCGTTTATAGATTTGTGATGCTAACCACCTTCTTGTGTAATTCCAGCATAGATCAAAACCAGGCTTAACTAAACGTTTTGAGTTGTTTATAAACAAGCATGAGGTACCATCATTCCATCTTTTAATTTATGCTACTCTTTTTTTATAATTCATTGTTTGCTTCGTCTCTTCAATTCATGTTGCTTATGGTCAATGTCCTTGAACTGCTCAAATTTGTAATGCATATACTGAATTGAATGATCATGTGGTACAACATGAGTGATTTGCTGAACAATTCAAGGTATGCTTTGTTCATTACAATGTTTTTATTTTCAGCAAATCATCTTGAACTTCTGTTTGAAAGGGATTAATTTTTTTTTCTTTTTTCCCTTATGACTGTAGCAAGTAAGGGGTTAGATCTAGAGCTGAGTTTGATTTCGTGTGATGGGGCTGGAGATGTTGTCAAGTAATGATAAAATTTTACATTATCCAGTCATTTTTGAAATAGTTGATCATTTGAGCCCTTGTATTAGTTAAGTAATTGAAATGTTATAACATATAACAGATATTTTTTTTCTTTTTGGTTTTTGTGGTTGTTTTTCATTTTAATGTATATATTGATTTTGTTATATAATAAAATTATTAATTGATATATACCTTCAATTTAAATTTTAGACTGTCTGTATTGAAGTCATTGTGTTTTGTAAAGGGGAATATATAATTGAAAAAATAAATAATAAATTATTTTTACCGACAAAATACCGACGGATATATCTGTTGCTGTTTTTTCTAAAATAAATTAATATTTTGTATTAATTAAATTTATCGATGGATTACCGACGGATATTCTGTCGGTAAAAAGTCAAACCGACGAAATATCCGACCGATTTTTTAGCAAAACTACCGACGGAATATTTTTATATTTCTGTCGGTAACTCTTACCGACGGATTTTTTCATCGGTAATTTGGTACCTACGAGCATTTTACGGACGGAAAAATTTCATCGGTAATCCATAAAAAAACCGTCGGTAAAATGCCCTATTCCGTCGGTAAAAATCTGTCATTAAAATCAACTTTTTTTTGTAGTGTCAAGTTCAGCACAAAATCAAAACAAATGCCATTTAAAGTTGTTTGGATTACAAAATTTCAAGAATCAAACTCAATATCATTTTTTAAACAACAATCAAATTTATATTCGATGGGCCTAATTATAGATCTAGTTATGCCCATTTTTTATATACTGAGTTTGGGCATATTTATAAGGAAGAAATGATTATATAAAATTTTAATTATAGTATGGAATCAAATTTGATTCCTAAAAGGTAAGAAGGAATGGGTGATTCCCCAACTCAAAATCCACAAATTAAGAAAATGTTCAAATTATGGTTAAAAAGGCTAGGCAAGTCAGTTTGACTTGCTACGATGGTATAATATATGGTGTCCCTATGGCTAGCCAACTACATCACATAACTGGATTTCTCAACTAGTTACCAAGGGCAAAATATATCTTGACTTTGTCATACATACATAATCGACATTTTAATCAATCATACACATATAATTCATTATATAAAAATGTATTTCACTCTCATTGTTATTCTTCTCATCATTCCATCACACTTTATCCAAGTTAAATTAATATACATCTAATTCTCCATATGCATGTCATTCAGCCAAGATTTATTTGATCATGATTTCATTCTTTCTTTAACTCGATCCTTCCTAAACATGCACAACTAATTTTTTTATGTAATTTATTTCAAGTTTTCATCAAATATACTTAAATATATCACTTATATACCATTCGGCCATGATCAAAACTAGTACATATTTATTCTTTTTCTTCATGTTTTTGCTTTTATACACATTTTTAGTATCAGTTAGATTCATTTCTATTGTTTGGACTTTATAATTCCATTTAAGCATATTTCCTCATTAATTCCATTGGTGGCCAAATTCTTCTTTAAGCACACCATTGATTTTCTTCCGTTTTATTTATCTTATTTCACTTGTTTATTAATTGAATTCATTAATTTAACATCAATTTAAATTTTCACACATAATCATACATATTTTTCTAAGTTACATAACCTAACTATATAAAATAGATTAGTAGAAATTCTAATAACCTTAATTTCTTAATCGTCTAATGTCACTCCACCTTCATTCCACCTTTTCTTTCCTTTTTATTCTCTTTTTCTTCTTTTTCTTGTCCTAGCTAATATGGATGCATAGGTTTTTATTAGTTTCCTTTCATAAATTCATCCGAATACATGTTAATTCAATTAATTCTACCCAATTCGCACTAAATTGCAACATAAAATAGAAATTCACTTACTTGATGAAATTTTTTCTTCATAATTCTTCCAAAATTCAAACTCCCTTTTAAGGATGCTCATAGGGCGAGGAATTCCCGACCTCGGTGGGGACCTCCCCGAATTCCCCCCTTCCCCACGGGGACAGGAATGAGAGAAAAAAATTCTCGATATGTATTTCGGGGTGGAGACAGGGAATGAGGTACCCGCCCCATAAAAATATTTATTTTTTAATTTTAATATATAATATTTTATAAATAATTAAAATTAAAATATAACTTAATTTTATAATTATTAAGTTTTAAATTATACTTATTTTTAAATTTATGAATGGTTAAAATTTATATTAATTTAAATTATTATTGATTTTAAATTTTTTATTTATTAAATATTATAATTTGATTTTAATTATTTATAAAATATTATATTTTAAAATTAAAAAAATTAATTTTTCGAGGGACAGGGATTCTCGTGGGGCGGGGATGGGAGGATTTCCTCCTCGTTATAGAATCGGAGGCAGGGATGGAGAATCCCTAACCCAGGCGGGGTAGTGAGTGGGGGTGTAATCCCCGACCTTGCCTCGTCCCATGAGTACCCTTACTTTCTTTCCCTATAAAACACTTGAATTTAATGGAGAGAAGGCTAGTTAACAATTTAAAGATGGGAATTACGGTTAAAAATTGAGGAATTTTAATTGGAATAAAAGAAAAATGAGAGGGAAATAAGAGAAATTCGGCCACCCTAGAGAGAAAGATGAGATTGTGCAAAATTCTGGAATTCTATAGATTTTTGGGGTGTATTTATACCCCCTAATGGATAGCCATGATTCACCTTGTTACTATTCAATCTAATGGCTAATATTTAGCCAAATATCACATTTCCAATGGTTCTTATAATTTCTTGTCAAATTATCATCAAAATTAATCCAAAAATATAAAAAAAATATTATTTGATATGTGTTTAAAATTTCATATCAAAACAAATTCATTTTAGTATATTTCAAAACCTGAAAGTAAAGTTATAGGTCCAAAAATCAAAATTTCAAAGTTGTTCAAAAAAATTTTTTTTTTCACTTTCAAAAATTCATTGGGACCATTTATAGTGGTTCTATGTGATCAAAATAATTTTCTAAAATCTAAAATTATTTTTTCAAGGCTGGACAAACTTGGTTAACCATTTTACGATCTCGCTACTTATTTTTATTTTTGACTTTTAGAGACTCATTTGATATTAATTTTACATCAAATTATATCATCAAATTCGTTATGATTAGCACTTCCCAGCGATGAAGAAAACTTTTTGTGAGTCATAGGTGATATTATTCATCCTAGCATCACTATTCACTGCCTGAAAAAAATACTATTCACTTAATTGGGATTTTTTGAGCCGTTACATTTTTAGGTTTATCTCTCATCTTAAGAAAATTTGTTCTTCAAATAGTCAAGTATTAAAAGAAGGTCTCATTGTATTTATACTTTAAAAGTTCTTGGTCCTTTAAAGTGATCTTGCAATTAATGTTGCAATAATAATGATAAGCAACTGATTTCACAAACTCAATCTAGTCCTACATAATGCAATGCTCTAGATTGACAATTAGATCATTTCAATCTATCCAGTTTTCATCATCCTAAATAAATTGGCAGTCTATTTAGTTCATAACTCCAACAAATTTGTAAGAATTTGAATTGTAGTTTGGAAGCAGTGGTCACATAGAATTTGCCAAAGTTAGGTAATTTGAACATAGGTGGTAAATATTTGACAGTTTATAGGAAAATATCATTCAAATCCTTTAATTGTTCTTGCATCTTTTTAAGCAGATGATCATTCTCCTTTATTATGGGATTCTTGGAAGGAAGAGAAATGTTTTTAGTAGGGATTTTTCTCAAATATTTTCAATCACAATACAGTTATACAATTATGGGCATGAGGAGGCTAAGATGGCCAAATAGAATGTAAGAGGTATAATGCCCTTTATAGCTGCCAATATGTCTTCAAACTCACCGCATCAAACATTTAATATACTTACCCAGGGGGGATGAACAAATTAATCCATACAACATGTATGTTTTGGACATTTTTGTGTTATTTACTACTCCCTTTGTCGTTAGGTTTTTTCACTTAAACCAATAAATTTAATTAATAGCTAAATTTTACATGAATGTATAACGCTTTGTTAAAAAAAACTCTTATTTAATTTAGTGTTGACCACTTAATTAAAATAAGAAATAATGAGTGGAGTGAAAGATAATTTAAAAAATTAGAAAGATAATAAAAGTAAATTTTGAAAACAAAAAATTTAGGATGCATTCGAGGAGGACTTTATTTTTGGTTTTTCTCCTAAAAATAAAATTAAAATTAATTCGGCAATTTTTTCCTGTTTTGGTTTTTGAAAAAAATTTAAAGAAGTGATTTTCACATAAAAAACATAAATTAAAAATCTTCAAAATGTGATTTTTAAGATTTTGCTTTTATCAACAATTTAATTACTTTATCCTCATAATCACCACTACTACCACCACAACCACACTGCCACTGCCACTACTACCAGATTGCCAAAAAGCACCACCATCAAACTGTTGCCATCGCTGCCACTGCCATCCCATCACTATTTTCACCGCCACCACCACCGTCGCTGCTGCTACCAACATCAGCAGACTACTACCGCCACCACCACATCGCCATTCCTATTGCCACCACCACACTTGCACTAACCACCGCTGCCACAACTCCCAGAATGTTACCGCCATCATTAGGCCTGGTTAAATTGATCCAAACATAAAATCCCTCCCAAACTCGCCCTAAGAAATTAACCCAAATCCAACCCAACCCATAAAAATGCCCATCAGACCATTAACACTTATTGTCGTTGCCACCACCACCACCACCAAACTACTGCCACTTTTTCCACCACTGCCTTCATTGCTGCTACCACCAAAATCATTATCATAATGTACATAAATAATTAAAAAATGTATATGAATAATTAAAAAAATATGATATAATTATATATATATATATAATAGTTTTTTAAAAAATAAATATTAAAAATTCAAAATAGTTTTTAGATTTTAAAAAATAAAAAATGTATAATTTTATCGAGTGCACTCTTAAAAATCCCTTAAACTTCTCAAAGTGACATATATTTTTTGAGAAAACAAAAGTTATTTACGATAATCATTTTGAGTCTGTAGGAGTAAATTTTAAATTTTTAGTAAGGGATAAGATAACATATGACCTAAAGGCATAGTTAAATTTTGTTTATACACTATTTAATGCATTATTTGGCACTAGCATTTATCATTTTTAAAATAATATAAAAATTATTATTTAATATTTTTAAGATGTCTAAAATAACCTTTACATTTTAGTTAATTTTTATTATACTTTTATAATTAAGGGTTGGTCTTAGAATTTGGCATTTGTGAAGGTTAAATTAGATTTTAGAATTTTAGGTGTTAACATTTAGTGAGTAGTGATAAATCTCAAATTATCATAAAGAGGAGAAAATCCAAACGTAAATAGGAGAAAGGGGCCAATGTGTTTTGGTATGCGAATTCCAATCGGACTAAAGATGTTGAACCCTGTAAAAATGTCCTTACTCGATTATCCTAGGTGTTAGCACTCCAATACTTAAGTTAGCAAAGGGTAAATAGCTCTTAGAGAGAGAAAATATATTATCTAGAGAGAGAAATTACTGTAGAGTTTATGAATTGAACTTGTTATTTATAGAGTTGGGGAGGTTTGAATAGTATTTATGAATAGTAAGCGTACTATAAATAAGGTATGACCTATTATATAGGTAATGGTGACTTGATAGTAGCGTATGTTAGATAGCCTTGTCAAGTTAAGGAGAGGTCCCATCCAATTGGATGGCCTTGTTTTTCATGTTGAGCCGATTAACTTTGGAAGGCTTCAATAGGCCTTCTATTTTTTGGCCTCTTAATGCCTTTGGGGATTTTATTTTATTTTTCAAGGTACTATCATTTGTTCCCCTTCAATCAATTCTATCTAGAGATCGATGGTGTGGGTGTTGTTACTTTATAATGGCCAAGTGATAGAGTTCCTTAATTTTGAGACTGAAATATCAATTAATCAGAGAAATGAGTCGTCAATCGAAGGACTAAAATTTAAATTACTTCATTCGGGATGTTACATTGATCAAAGGCTTATTATTTAGATTACTTTGATTGGGATGTACATCGATCAAGAATTTGTTTTAATTACTTCGATCGATATATTACATCGATCTAGAAAATATTTTATTTACTTTTATTGGGATATTACGTTGATTGAGAAAATATTTTAATTACTTCAATCGAGAAAATATTTTAATTACTTCAATAGGGATATTACATCGATTAAGAGAATATTTTAATTACTTCAACTGAGATATTACTGCGATTGAGATTATGTTTTATTTACTTAAATCGGGATATTATATCGATCAAAAATTATTTTAATTACTTCGATTAGGATATTACATCGATCGAAAAAATATTTTAATTACTTCGATTAGGATATTACGTCGATCGAGAGAATATTTTAATTACTTCGATCGGGATATTACATCGATCGAGATTAGAGATGACTTTCTGCAAAATATAGACTGAACTATTTTTCAAAGTTTTGTTTTTCTTACCTATTTATCTGACATATTGTTGTTAGAGGTCGTATGACCTTTCTCTAGCTTAAGCTTCTTATTGTTTCGATTCTTTATTTTTCCTATTGCATTTTACTATTTTCATAAGTTATATACATCTATTTATGAAGTAAAAAATTACCTAAAGGCATTGCTGACCGTTTTTTACTATTTGTCTAATAGTGGTCATTTGGATCGTCATGTCATTTCTTTTTACCTCATCGCTTTGGGAATGGTGACTTTAAAAGGGTGCTTCATTTCTTATTGCTTCATCTTTTGCATTTTAATTATTGCCTTTTACTCCTTTATTAAATAGCGAGGCTACGTGGCTTATTAATTTTGTGGAGACAAGAAATGTTATAAATAGGTATCTCTTTTCTTTCTTTTTCCTACGATTTTTTGAGATTTCCTTTTTGAAATTGTCTTCTTTCCCACTCTTTATTTTTCTTAAAGTTTTTCTTTTTTAAGCTGCCTAATTATTCTTCAATTTTTCCTGCTTCTCCCCTCTACTTTAGGAAAATGAATGAATCACTAGGTGTTTTCTTAGCAGTGCATGACTTGCAATAGTAGGTTATGCATTTTCCACTCTCCTTTGCTGTTTCTTTCTCTCAGCCCTAGATTTTCTCAGAGCTATGGTGGAAGATTCAAGTCTGTATTCTATTCTCCCTTTTCTTAATGTTGACTGTCGAAAAGAAAGTGCAAGTTTTAAAAGGTGGTCTTGTTGCAGCGAAGCTATGGATTTATCACTGTGTTTTTTTAGTGGAAAAGCTCTTTATACATGTACTCTGTATCCTATAAGAGTTTTAATGAACTTCATCTTTCGTGCAATTAACTTTTCTTGCCTTATTATTCTATTTATCTCATGATTTACTGCTAAGAATTTTAAGCAAGAAAATATTGCTAAGAACTATAAATGAAAAAATAATTTGAATGGCATTTTAACTTTTCTTTGAAGATTTAGGTTGACTTTGATCGGGCTAACTATAGTTTATACCCTTTTCTCTTTATGATGTTAGCAAATTCAAAGGTGACCCAATGAATGATTTGTATTTTTGATCAGAATTAATGCTTTTAACTCACATTTCTCAATTCTAAGAAGGATTAATGCTTCTAACTCACATTTCTTTAATTGAATTTGTTGACTCGATCATTTCCTTCATGAAATGTTGTGTTTGATCGCCTTTCTGACTACTTTCTTCCTTGCTTTTTCTCTTTACCTCTTGCTTTATCTTGACATTGCCATTTTAGGAAGATGAATGAATAGTTGGGCAATTTCCTGCTGTGGCATCACCTATTATGGCAGGTAATGCATCCTTTATTTTTAATTGCTTTCTTTTTCCTCATCTTTTTAAGCCATGATTGATCTTCTTTTACTTTTTAGGCTCTAACATAACATAAATGGAAGATGTTTGAACGATGGCAATTGATGATAGCCATTGCATTTTTTCTTTTGTAAGATTTTAGATGTAATTTTAGGAATAATAAATTTTAAATTTCTGACCTATTGAATTATTTCCATCTTTATGTTGGCAATAGATGTTTGTTGCTAAAATTCGTGATAAGATTTTGGAAAACTTTAATGAATTTCCGTTTCGGATCCTTGCCTTTACTTTTACTTTATTAGCTGCAATACACATCAATATGTTTACTAGCCTGATTGGGAGATCGTCAATCAAGTAAATTTAAGGAATATACTAAAAATAAATGAATTTGCTCTTTAGATCGGAATATATTTTATATATCAATCTTTCATTTGGAATAGACTTTATTCATCGACCTTTCAATCAGGATAATAAATTTTCATCTTCACTTAGAATTGCTATTGAAACTTTGCTAATCTCTCCTTATACTCAATCAGGAATCCATCAATTGTGTCTTATCTGCTTTCTTGGTTATCGAAAGAAAGTGTTTTTAGGGCTTTCTTCACCTTCATAGGTGAGCATATTCTTTGCCTTTTTTCTCCTTTTATATCAGGATAACAAGTTTTTTCGATTGCTTTCATCTGCATGGCTATTTCTCAATCATCTCTGAGGTTCACAAATCATTTTAATCAAATCCTTCGATCATCCATTTTTAGGATGAGATATTCCTCTACAGTTTCTTCCTATCTTTTTCCAGGTATTGGCATTTTTTGTCCAATTTGACTTTTCTCCTTATTTGTCTTTGATTCAATTGGGAATAGAAGAAAAGTCCCTGCTCACCTGGACTTTTCCTTTTTCCTTCTTTTGATCCTGATTCTAATTTTTCTCCCTTTGCTTTTATTGAGGGGAAAAGCTAGTAAGGCAGGTGTGTCAACATCCATATCTTGGATTACTGAAGCAAATAGAGGTAATTCCTTGCTCCTCCTTCATCATTTTTTATAGAAGGATTGTGAAAGTTTACGCCTTGATACATGATATCAAGAAGGGAGGATATTTTTTCCTCCTTCAATATTAGCGTAAGCGAATTTATCTTCCTTCAATGTTAGGTCTGCTCTCCTGATCGGCTCTATCACTTATGGAGAAAGATCCTTTCAAGATGGACTTTTAACTTTGGAACTCGAGCCATAAGACTAGTCCTTTTCTTTAGTATATGAAGAAGGGCAACCTACATCTAATTTATTTTGGAGGTAAGGAGAGGGATGATCATTCCATCCCTCTTAATATTTTTCTCAGTAGGCTAGTTCTGGGAATATCTAGCGTCTATTGTGTGGTATATTGAAAGGAAGATGTCTTGCTTGTTTTTGGTCCTGGCAAATAATTTTTTACTTTCTTTTAATCTTGAATTTTGTTTACCATAAGATGTCTTCCATGCAGTCTTAAGGACTTTCATGGTGTACTTATTTGCTTTCGCTCCGTAGTTTCGAATCCATACTTCTCTTAGAGCTGTAGGAAGCAATTTTTTTGCTCAGCCATTGCCTCTCTATGAAATCATCAAATGATAAATCTCAAATTATCATAAAGAGAAGAAGATCCCTGGGTAAATAGGAGAAAAGGATTGATCTGTTTTGGTGTGTAAATTTCGATCGGATTAAAGATGCTGAACCATGCAAAAATGTGCTTACTCGATTATTCTGAATGTCAGCATTCTGATGCTTAAGTTAGCAAAGGATAAACAACTCTTAAAGAGAGAAATCAGTGTAAATTTTGTGAACTGAACCTGTTATTTAAAGAGTTGGGGAGGTTTGAACAATATTCATGAATAGTGAACCTATTTTGAATAAGGTATAACCTATTATATAGGTAATGGTGAATTGATGGTGGTATATATCAAACAGTCTTGTCAAGTCAGGGAGAGGTTCCGTCCAATCGGACAGTCTTATTTTTCGTATCGAGCCAGTTGACTTTGGGAGGCTTTCATGGACCTTCTGTTTTTGGGCCTTTTAATTTATTTTTTAAGGTACTGTCAATTAGGATAAAGTGTTTAGCATTTATTGTTTATGGTTTAGATTTTTAAAGTTTAGCATTTAGGGTTTATAATTTAGGATTTAAATTTATAAAAAAAAGTAAAATTAACATATAAAAGGAACTTTTTTGAAAAATATTTTCATGATTTGTTATTAATAATTGTGTGGACCTATTTTAAAAAAAAAAATTGGTAATTGTCTTTTAATAAAAATGCAACGGTTAATGAGAATTTTATAGAATTTTAAAAAAATAATAAATGATTTAAGTTGGTGGATACTTTTTTTATGCAATTAATGATCGTCAATATGTATCCAAGGCACATGTTAGTACTACCGTTTTTAATAAATATCAAATTATTTTTCATTTAATCAATTACTTTTAAATCCTATCTTATGTTTATTATTGCCAAAGTTAAATTTGTGTTGCATATAATTTATTTTACTTTCATTTAATAATGAGCATTACTTAAAAGAATAGTACTGAATTCTTGTAAGAAATGATTTATAAAAACAAAAGATTGGCATGAAAAGGGAAAAAAAAAAAAGAATACATTTAAAAGTGATGAGTGTAATATTGCACTTTCTTCGAAACTTTGAGGATATATTTGATATTTGCATCTTCGGCGAAATAAAAAACAAAAAGATGTTGGCTCGTAACGATAGAATTAGAAACAAACACAGCAAAGATTGACCCAGTCGACATGGACCCCACATCCGAGTCGGTGCTGACGTGTTCCGTCTGATTTAGCCGTACCTTCAATCATTGTTCATTGTCCACTGATAATATAAAAAATTAAAAATAAATAAAAATATCAATGACCCTTAAAATTTCCCTGTGATGTCAGTACTCGTGTATTGATTCTAAAGTCTCACCGGACAATTTTATATTTAGCAAAAAAATGGCTAAGGAGACTGAGACCTCAGACTATATTAAAAATTAGTTTTATAAAATTTATGTATAAACGTTTAATTTTATCTAAGTTTCCTTTGTAAATTTTTTTTATGTACTTAATTTTATAATTACACAAACATTATTTCAACAAAACAAATTATTAAATAATAAAAAGTGAACATAAAAACCTACCTAAACTTGTATAAAAATTAAAAAAAATTTATTATTCACTTTTTTATAATACATTTTTAAAATAAATGAGAGGAAATTTGTATTATAATCAAATGAAAATACAATTAATTTTTAATCATTGTAAAACATAAATTTATTAAACACTTTAATAAAATTTAATTCCGTATTTATTTAAAAATTGTTGTGTTAAGATTAATACAGATGCAACCATTTTTGAGGAGTTAAACAAGTTAGATTTTGCTTTTGTTGTGAGAAATCACAAGGATAATTTTATTGCAGATGTTAGTAAAATTTATCATCGCATTAGTGATTCTGTTGCTGCTGAAGAGCTAGGCGTGGAAGTAGGGGTATGCATCGGTCTAATTTGGATCAACCTGAACCAAATTTGAATAATCTGAAATTCCTTATATATCTTTATCCGATCCTACCCTATTTTATTATTGGATTCAGATCCTATTAACTCGACTTTTTCGGATCCAATTCGATTAATCCGAACAATCCGAATTTTTTACCTATAATTACAGAATTGACCTTCCCACCCACCCAAATTAACAACCTCCGTTATCACATAGGACTTATTGGCATGTCAATTTAATTCAAGTTAAATGCTCTAATTCAATAAAGGAAGCAAAATAAATAAATAGATCTTTTACTTTCTAGGATCAATATCCACATATACGCACAATATAAAATAGCAATCACACAATATTCTTCATAGAAACCGAATTTTCCGTGGAAAGCATTTTAAATGTTTGAGCAACAGAAAATTGAAAAATGCCAAAACAAAATAGCAGTCTTTATCTATGGTAACAATTTGTTATGTACTTTAGCTCTAAGCTCATCAGCAAGTTCTTTCTCAATGCTCTCACTTGGAGATGGTTTCTCAACCCTAAGGCTAGCTCATGAACCACACAATGGAACAAACACTTTCCATCGCCAAAATGCTCTACAGAGGAATAGAAACAAGAAGTCTGAGGCTGAGATGATGACTGATGAGATTTGAGAGCGAGGCTAGAGAGAGATCAGACTGGCACACGCTATTCATCGGTGACAGTGAGAGAGAAAAGGACGAAGGGGCGACTGGGGGAGTGGGGAAGATTGATTACAGATATAGGGATTTGTTTTAGAAGGAAGAGAATAATACAATTAGGGTTTTTTAGGCTATATATATGTGTGGGTTAATCAAGTTGGCGATCGGATCAGTTTCAGAGGAGTTTCCACTTGAACCTGATCCGAATTTTCCATAATCCTATTACTTGAACTAATCCGATTAAGATTAAGAGGGTCGGTTCGGATTTTGCACACCCTATGTGGGAGAAGTATTAAGTTGACTAAAGCAAAATCCTTTTTCTTTGGTTCAAGTTGAAGCAGATTTAAAATTTGTTATTAGAGTTTTAATTTTTAAATGAACAAAAATTTTATGATTCTTATTTTAGCATTGTTATTTATGATAATCGAAATCTTTTTTTTTTTCAAGTTCGAGCTAATTCTTATTAGAATTTTAAATGAACAAAAATAATATGATTATGATTTTGGCATCATTATTTTTTATTGTATTTTTTTCTATTGATATTAATTTTAAGTTTTGTTTTTTTTTTTAAATTGTGCCAATTGGGTGAATCTTCTACTAATTAGAGTATACAATTTTCATATCAAATTTTATATTTTGAGATATAATTCTCCCTTCTTATATTTTTTCAGTTCTTGTAGCTGATTTTGTTTTTTAGTAACGAGTTCGATTGTTTTGTTTTAGTTTGGATATTTTTGAAATTTACTGAAATTTGAATTTTATCGAAATTTGAATTTTATCATTCCTCATCCATATAATTAAAAAAAATCCCATAAATTGACTTTTTCGATAAAAGTAAAACTTTTGTTCTTAATAAATTCTATTGTTTTAGAAAAAAATTATCAAATAATTTTTTTAAATTATATTACATCCCTTATAATTTGATAAATTTAAATATCTATCACATTTGATACTATTATGAAATAAAAAATTTTCCAACAGAAATTGGACAAAAGTGGCAGGTACATTATTTTCCTTCTTGGAGACTGTCATTCATTTGAACAGCTTGTAATGGTAATTACAATTTCAAATCACATAATTCAACTCGAAAATTCTTTTACGATTTTAACAGAATGATGACCATCAAAATAATTTTTAATAATTAAATATTTTAGTTTTTTAATTTTAAATACGGAATTAATTATTTATATATAAAAGGAGTTTGAAAATAGCAAAAGAGGAAAAGAAGGAAAAAATAAGAAGAGGAAATTTCCATTTGGGTTGCGGGGAAGGATCTCCCTCCCTAATTCTACTATAAATACCCAAATCATTTGCCATTTTGCCTCTGCTTTCCTTTTCTTTTTCATTTTCGACTGATTTTCTCTCTACTCTACACTATATCTCATACATATATTTTATATAAAAATTCACAAATTAAAAATAAATAAATATCTCTGTTCACCCTCAAATCTTATTCATCTCTCCCCTTTCCAGTTCACATCAGGTATATTCATAGAATCTGCATTTCTTCTTCTATTATTTGTCTTTATTTTTTATTTTTTAAATTTCCTCTCATTTTTTATCAACCTATTCACTGTTTACTGAATCTGAAATCTTGTATTTTGCTGATTTGAAATGTGATTTTTCTTTGCTTGATTCATCGCCTTTTGCACCTTATCAACTGATCTCCCCAATTTTTATTTTATTTTATTTTATTGATTTTATGTATATATATGTTTTGGGGGTAGTATGAGAATGTTTGGGTGTGTATGATTGAGTAGTTTGGCTTCTCTTTCACAACCACGGAACTGAACTGGGTGGTGATTGTTGAATCAGCAAATGCTTTGTTGATAGCTTTTCTTTTGTTCTAACATCGTTGGATAGGGGAAATATTTGCATTTCATAGACAAACAGGAATTCTTTTATGTTGCAATATCGTTCATATATATTTGCTTATTGCTGAATATATGAGCAAGGTTGATTGAGGATTGGATCTGGTGCAATATGGTTCATATAAATATGCTTACTGGTGAATATATGACAAAGATCAATTGAGCATCAGATGTGGTGCGCTACTATTTTGTGATTCGCTTGGAATTATTTTTATATATCTGCGGTATTTATCAAAATTTTTGTTATTTTATATATGTTTTATGATTTTCTAGGACTCTTCATATGGATTCTAAGTCAGTGGTAGAAATGATAGAGGCCTCCTCTGGGGTCCATTTTTCTGGGTTTCACATGGATGGCCTTGAATCAAGAAGCGTACAGATGAGCCAACCAACAACCTCTGCTACTGATGGGATGTACAAACAACCTTTTGTTATTGGTGAGTGTTCTTTTTTTCACTCTTTTTTTTTTCTTCTGTAATAAAATCATAAAGTTTGACCTTTCTAAGTTTTGACCAGAGAAGAAAGCCAAGAAATGTTTGAGATAAGTTACTATGTTAATTCTTAGCAATCAGCATATACTTTGAAAATCATATTCTAGAAGACAGTTTCAGATTTATTAAGTTAAGCCATTAATTGAAAATGAGTACTTAAAGAATCTTCATGCCAGTAATCGAAAATGAGTACTTAAAGAATCTTTGTTTTTCCTTTTGATACAATTTCATTTAAAATGAGGGGGTCTTTAGCCATTGATCAAAGGGTAGAAAATACAGCAGTGTAATAGATAATATTACTCGTCAAGAAGCAGCTAATTTAGTGCTTTGAATGATATGGCTCATTGCTAGGCGCACTTGTTTTAATTTCATTATGTTTCCAATCTTAAGTGGAACTTATTTACTTGTGCTTTTGGTTTAATATGTATAGTGTTTGTTATTATTTTTGGGCACAGGAGTTGCTGGGGGAGCAGCTTCTGGAAAGACTACAGTTTGTGATATGATCATTCAGCAACTTCATGACCAGCGAGTAGTACTTGTTAACCAGGTGATAATTTTCAGTTCCAAATACTTGGTTGGAGGTCTGGTTGAGATCTTTTTCATTATTTAACTTTGTAGCATCTTTTAAGCTAAAATGAAGATTGAGAGGTAAGAAAGGTTGATAAGCCTGAAATGCTGCATTGGGCTTTTCATCTTGGTCCCTCTTTTGTCCTTTGTGTTTGGGAGTCTATATTCTGTTTTGATGATAATGGGTATTAATTCTGGAGGCATTGGTGTTCAAGTTTCTGTGTATTATACTTAGATTTTTCATACTTTGTTCCACTTTTCTCTGTCACAATGTGGCACTAATATACACATATTTCATGCTGTTCTTATGGTCTCTTAAAGCAGCTAAACTGATCCACTTTACCAATAAATATTTGGCATATGTGGCATGGCAGGATTCCTTTTATCACAATCTGACTGAAGAGGAACTTGTTCGAGTTCACGAATACAACTTTGACCATCCTGGTGAGTAGATTTCTCCATAGTTATGTAATCTAACTTTGGCGTGTCCTAATATGCATGCTAACAGAGTCACCTTCTTCTAAGCATTTTCAAGGAAAAAAAAATGCTTGGTGCATTATCCTTTTCTGGAAAATGATATTCTGTCCATAGCATCAGCATAAATATATATCTATATATTTTTTTTGTTAGATGCATTTGATACCGAACGACTATTATGTGTGATGGAGAAGTTGAGGCATGGGAAAGCAGTAGATATTCCAAACTATGACTTCAAAAGTTACAAAAATGATGTTTTTCCAGCAAGAAGGGTACAGTTTTCTTGTAGCCTTCATTTAATGCTATATTAATTATTCTTGGTTCATGCAAAATCCTGTGGGGATATCTGAAGATTAAAAATGGACTCTAGTAAATTTGTGAACCAGTATCATCCTCATTAGGAGTCCTTTAAAATTTTGATTTGGTACTTCGTTCTGCAGGTCAATCCTTCAGATGTTATCATATTGGAAGGCATACTTGTTTTCCATGATCCTCGTGTCCGAGATTTGATGAACATGAATATATTTGTTGATACAGGTTGTATATTTAGTTCTTTTGTAATTTTTGGGTCCTTTTATCATTGGTTACTTTGGCCTGAAGTGTGCTTTATCTTTCATTTTACAGCAAACTGAAGTGTTACTTCATATTACATATCATTGTTTCTCGTGCAGGCTTTACATCATTCTGTTGAATACATGGTTTTGTTCTTATTTAGGATCCCTTTTGGTTAGATTTTTCTCTTTTTTCTATTTTGTATTCGTTAATTCTTCTAGTCCAAGATTCCTGAGCCTACAAGGACTAGCGAATAGTCTTAAGGTGTCCACACATATTTATATAATTTAGTTATCATTTTTTAGGTTTTGAATTAATTAAAGATGAATTTTTTCATGCTGTTTAAGGAGGAACACATGCTTTGCATCCAGACCTCCTCCATCCCCACCCAGTGTTCTTGTATCTCTATGTTTAATTAGATTTTTCCTACACCCAATCCACCCCCACTCCCTGCATCCAAATTTTATCCTCCCATTCTGAACTAACCTTTTTTCAGACTGAGTATTACTGAAGCACAAAAATTTTAGTAGGTAGAATTGCAACTCTTTTGTTAGTGTTCAACAATCATAGTTAGTAAAGGTGTTGGTTAAGCTCAAGGCCATGATTCTCTAGACTTACTGGCAACTAGTGAAAGGCAGCTCTATTTGTCAGGTATGCACTCTAATCCAAGCAAAATGCACATGGACATGCAGCATAAATAAAAGATTGTTTGACAAGAATTCTAAGTAAAGATGGAAAATAAACCTAAACAAAATAAATAAGGAAAGTATAAAACAAAAGAAATAGGGAAACTTGTTTTAAATAGAAATCCTTATTTGAATTGGATTAAGCTCATATATCGCAACTTATCAAATTAAAAAAAAAAGAAGAAAAAAAGAAAAGATGAACCCTTACATTATTATTAAACATGAATGAGGTTATATAGCTGATAGAGTTGAGGATGCTTGTCATACTAGATTAGAAAAGGGACATATGTCATGCCCATTGCCACTCGCAATGCTTGGCCTAAGCAATGGAAAAGGCAAAATTGGAATTTGATTTGAGGGCCCATACTCCTGTACTACGTAGAGATGAGAAAGATATTAAATTTCTTTAAGAGAATAAAAAAGATAATGGGGAAACACAAAATTGAGATTGATATGTTTGAGTTAGATGATACTACCAAGTGATGTGTAAGTCTTATAGTTGCTTTATGGACAAAATGGGTGATTTTATTTGTTTTCTTTCTGAGTAACCTCTATCATGTTTTCGGCTTTTCCTGTCTCCAAGGCCTTAAAACCCTCCAGCTTCTTGCAGCTTTAATAACCATGTGACAGTATATCTGTTACGATCCCACATCGATTAACTGATTAGGCAGTTAGTGGCTTATAAGAGTGTTGGGCTCCCTCCACTGATAGGAATTCCTTTTGGTGGATAAGGGTCTTCACACTTATGGGCCTGATAGAGAGCAGCGGGCCCATGAATCAAGAGAGGATGATCCAAGGCCCAGGACATGGAAAGTTTACACAAGCAGGGGAAAAGCTGATGAGATGGATGTTGAGGTCGAGCTGGCAGAATTAGTCAGGCAGGGAGAAGCGTGTGAAGAGGGAATAAGAAGGCAAAGGGGCTGCAAAAGACGGGGATGATGAAAAGAGCAGGAGCATGGTTATAGGCAGCGAGAGGCTGAGGCAAGAGGGAGGAGAAGGTTACGACGGAGGCTCCTACTCTTGAGGCTGTGTTCTATTTCTATTTGTTCATTTTGTTGTTATTTTGCTGTTGGCTTGTAAGAACTCTCTACAGATACGAACTCCATTGTATTCTGTTTGCTATCAATACAATTCCAGCATTTGAGTTATGTTCATCTTTGCCTGTTGTGTGTGCTATTTGTGGGATTTCCATCATTGGTCCGACTTGCCGAATTCAATGGAGACCCTTCAACAACCTTTGCATTCCAGATTTGATGAAATCAACCATAGAATTCACATGAATGAGTTGACTAAATCTGTCTCCGAGCTCCAAGTAGATAAGGAGGAGGAGGAGCAGTTCCAAATGTTATATATGAAATGGATTAAGATATTAGATAAGCAGCCTCAATCTACGGAGGGCTATAGTTTCCCAGGAAAATCGATGGTGGAGGGAACTAGAATTGTTGATTCTCAGCCATCCTTGCAACAAATTCAACTTTCTATGTTCAATGGGTCTGACCCCAAGGGATGGATCATCCGAGCAGAGACACGTTGTTATATACACCAATTGCTCCTGAGAGGCGTGTTCAATTGGCTGAAACTTCTATGTAAGGCACAACCAGATATTGGTACTCAATGCTCCTAGAAAATATATCCTAACTTGACATGGGAGCAATTCAAGAAGGAGATGATGAGGAGATATGGTGAGACAGGGGATGCTACTTCCCCAGATTTTCTAGAACCGCAGAACCTAGGAAGATCAACTAATGGGTTGCAAGAAGAAGAAGCGAGTGTTCATATTTGAGCAGATCTGACTGTTCATAAGCCGGCAAACATGGTGGAAGCCATGAAACTTTCTTGCGCTGTCGATGCCCATCTGCAAACTGGCCAGCAGGTGATGGTGTCGTCGAAGTTGGGGTAGTGTTCGGTGATGGAGAAGAAACCGATCTTCGCCTTGGTTTCTAAGGCTGGACTTAGAAGTGGATCTAAACAAATTGGGCCATTCCAGTTGCAGCCCAAGCCTGCCTTTGTGTCAAGCCCAAACAAACATCTAGCCCCTACTACCAACAGCCACCCAAGTCAATTCTTTCCAACTTTCACTACTCCACAAAACCACGGCTACCATTCGTCGATAATCGCTAATCGGAGGGGAAACCAGAGATCCCCAATTCGACAAATCCCTAAGGCAGAATGGAAGGAGCGGCGCCGCAAGGGGTTGTGTTTTCAGAGTGGGCTCGTCTACTCACCTCAGCACCGGCGTTCCTCGGCAGAACTAAAGGTGATGTTGCTGGGCGCAGGAGAGGAAGCCGAGAATGAAGAAGCATTTGTCGAAGCAGAGGAGGATAATTTCGAAACGCCAACTGATGATGGTTTTCTTTCTTTGGGATTTATTCCTGAAGGGGTGGACATCGTAGCAGATGTAAATACACTTTGGTGATGGGAGAATCTATTCTCGAGATTTTAAGGCGATAATGAACCAACTATATGACGTCAGGTATGCATTTGACTTCTCTTTTTCTCTTAATTATCCACTGGTGATAAGAACATTTGGGTCACTTGAAAACACAACAAAGGTTCTGGATAAAAATCCTGATATGAGGAAAATTTTGAGGGACTTTCTTCATCAGTAATGATCCTCCTCACTACCGGTGTTCTAAAGCACAATTAATGCTGCTGTTGCTTGGAGAGGTTGATGAAGCAGAGATCGAGGAAGACTTCGTCGAAACGAAGGGAAACGATCATGAAGCGCAAGTTGAAGGTGAGAGTCGGTTCTTGAAATTAAGTGTAATAGGGACCAATTACAGCACCTCTATGGTAGAGGGATTGGGATTGAGTGCCATTAAACTCTTGGGCACCACTAATGATGTGTTGACAGAGATGTTGGTGGATAGGGGTGCTACCCATGATTTTGTCTTCCAACACTTGGTCTCGGTAATGGGTTTAACAATAACAAGGATTAAAAAGCTGGGTATACGATTGGGTATTGGAAATTTAATCACAATTGAAAAAAATGTACAGGGATTCTCATTCAATTGGAGGGATAGTATTTTTCAAGCGTTAGTAACTGAACTTAGAGAGTTGGGCCTTATATTAGGGGTGGAATGGCTACCTACTCTAGGTGTTGAGACCGCAAATTTGGCTTTGGGGCGTGTCAAGTTCTGTGATCAAAGGAAATAGGTGCTGTTGAAAGGACATACTGCAGGCCAAGGAAACCGCAAGTCGCTCCAAGCAGGAGTTGAAGGCCAGCTACTTTCTATCAGAGAGTTAGAGTTGGATGTTGCTACAGCAAGCGTGAAGTATTATGCGGACAATGTGGAATTTACGAGGGAGCATTTTGCCTCTAACCCTGATCAAGTAATTGTAATAAGGTTCTCTGGAAGCAGTTGGAGATCTCTATTTTTTCCTGTGTCTTTAGATAGCAAGCTACATCATCACTGTTACATAAATAGTTCCGGTCAGATTATAATGGAGGGAAGTGGTTCTGGAAAAAAGATTCCACCGGAATTGAGAGCTGATCGCAGTCCAAAGGGAATTCAGTTTTCTGCTGTGCTCAATGAACAGATTTGTGATGGCTTAGCCAAGATACATTTTATGGACAACTAGAAGTTGAAGGTTGAAGTTTCGGATTGGGCAGTGTTCCTATTGGCAGCTTCATCATCATTTGCAGACCGTTTTCACATGGATGGTCAAAATGACGCTGCAAATGGAACAACAAAAATTGCAGTTTTCTATCTTCGTGCTCTTATTGATAAGGGAAATTCTGATGATAATGTCACTGGCGGAGCAGCAAGAGATGGTGTCAACTGTTGCTTTCTTTCTAATGGAAACATAGTGGTACTTTTGCAAGTCAATATGGGTGTTAATTTCTTGAGCGATCCTGCCATTCAATCTTTTCAATTCGAGACATATCAGTATAGCAACCGGCTTCCTGAGCATCAGGACCACATGAATTATGATCCTTGTGGCGACTTGTTAGAATGGTTGTTTCCAGTTCTATCTCATCCTTAATCTCTTAGTCGTATGAATTTAAGTTCTGGTATTGGTCGTGCTTTTTAAAGGCCTAATGCTTATGGTGAAACCGATGATGAGTGGTATCGAGAAACCAGCATTCATTCACTGCAGTTGTGGTGCAAGCTTTTTAACACCTTCTACAAGGAGGCAATGCTACTGGATTGGAGGAGGAATCTTGAAGCCGATTTTTCCGGCATCTTCACTTCAGTCTTGAGGACAAGATTGATCTTCACCCCACCGGCAATGATAGAGAGCAGCGGGCCCATGAATCAAGAGAGGATGATCCAAGGCCCAGGACATGGAAAGTTTACACAAGCAGGGGAAAAGCTGCCGAGATGGATGTTGAGGCTGAGCTGGCAGAATAAGTCAGGCAAGGAGAAGCGTGTGAAGAGAGAATAAGAAGGCAAAGGGGCTGCAAAAGACGGGGATGATGAGAAGAGCAGGAGTATGGTTGTAGGCAGCGAGAGGCTGAGGCAAGAGGGAGGAGAAGGTTACGACGGAGGCTCCTACTCTTGAGGCTGTGTTCTATTTCTATTTGTTCATTTTGTTGTTATTTTGCTGTTGGCTTGTAAGAACTCTCTACAGATAAGAACTCCATTGTGTTCTGTTTGCTATCAATACAATTCCAGCATTTGAGTTCTGTTCATCTTTGCCTGTTGTTGTGTGTGCTATTTGTGGGATTTCCATCAATATCAATAGTGTATATGGATTTGGGTGTGTGTGTATACTATGAATAGTAGACAAAATTCTGTATTTCTTGACCACCTTGCAAACCATAAATTTAAAGCAGCAGAAAAGCCAGTTAAATCTTTATTCTTTGCATGTAATTATGGTATAAACATGGAGCCGTGCATGTAAATTTATTATATTGCTTAGAATTGGTCAATCCTCTTATAATTGGAAGGTATTCTTGGCCACTTCCATTGAAGTGATGGAACTTGTGAATGCAGTATGTTCCTTTTACATTTCGCTCTTTTTTTTTTTTTTTTTTTGCTTTTCAGAACTCTGTGTGTGTGTACATCTCAGATACCCTTAGGAGACTGATTATTTATTTGACAAAATGATTTTGTGTTGCCTGGCTTTCTGCTACACCTCCATAACAAAAGGCATAACATTTTATGTCAATTTGATTCTGTAGGTGCTTTTATTTTGAAACAGTTTCTGATGTTCACACAAAATTCTTTAATGTATTGCATAATGTCCCCCCTCCATTTCGTTACTAAGTTGGCCTGTCACTTCACATTGTTCAATTTTCAGTGCAGATGCTGATGTGCGTCTGGCAAGAAGAATAAGGCGTGACACAGTTGAGAAAGGTAGAGATATTGGTGCAGTTCTTGATCAGGTCAGCATTTGTTCAGCTTAATGCGTACACCTTCATCTCTTTTTGAGTCAATTTGTGAAAGTAGGTGATCAAAACTTTGCTTTCTCAACATGCTTCTCTGCATGCTTGCTGGAAAATAAAATAAGAGATGTTTTAGTTTACTCTTCTTTGTCATCTGTTCTTATTAGCTAGTTCATTAAATTGGGAAAACTGTGAAGAAATTTCTTTTCACTGTGGGCTACCGACTGCTTTAATTGTATATGTGTGAGGCTTAAAGTTCATAGAAGAGATAAATGCTGTTCCTGTTGTCTCTGCTTCCTTCATTCTACTTACTTTTATTTTATTGTTTTTTAATTATTCCGCCTTTTAAGCAATTTTCATGTCTCTCTTTTTCTCTCTAGGGGAGAGTTTTGTAACAATAACAGGAGATGTAGCTCAAATCTGTCCTCTCTTAATATGTTATCCATTCTGACATGATGCTTATTTCTGAACCTTTGAAATAACGGGAAAAGTTATGGGCCTAGATTGTCTTTAATTTTTTAAGTATGTTATAAATGCTGCCTTTTCTTTTGGTATAAACCGAGACAATTACTTGTATGCAGTACTCAAAATTTGTGAAGCCAGCTTTTGATGACTTCATACTTCCAACAAAGAAGTACGCGGATATTATCATTCCCCGTGGAGGAGATAATCATGTAGCTGTTGATTTGATTGTACAGCATATTTGTACAAAACTTGGCCAACATGATCTGTGTAAAATATACCCTAATTTGTATGTAATTCAATCAACTTTTCAGGTACTGCTTCCACTTTTTAATTCTACTTAAAACATGACATTAATTTATTATGGCTCTGGTATTGTTTTTTATTTGAAAAGCATATATAAGTGGTTTGTTTGTTCAATACTCAGCAGCTTCCAATATCTGTTATTTGTCTTCTGCAGATACGCGGTATGCATACCCTTATACGTGATTCTCAAACAACAAAACATGACTTTGTTTTTTATGCTGATCGGTTGATTCGTTTGGTATATTTAATTTTTCATCCTGTTTCTTCTCTGTCAGTGGTGTCTTTCCACGTGATATCATGGCACAAAAGGTTTTCTTTTGTATGGTATTTTTACTCAACCAATCTCTTTTACCTTTTTAGGTGGTTGAGCATGGTTTGGGACATCTACCGTTTACAGAAAAGCAGGTGACCACCCCTACTGGTAAGCTGTCACTTGATATTCTCACCCTCACCTCTACAATGCTATCATATGGGAAGTCCAGGACTTGACCCTTATTGTCGTCCTGTGCCATTAATTTTCTGAATTTGAGATCAACAACAGGGGGTATTTGATGTTTTTATCCCGTGCCTCTTGTATTTTTCCATGAATGATAAGTGCTTCTCCGACCATCTGGGTTTAGCTGAATTGGTACACAAGTAATTGTTTGTGTGAGCTCTGTTGTAGGAAAAGAAAAAAGAGAAGCTTTGTGTGTTCTCTTTGCTTGATTCTAAATAGTGGGATGATGATCATCTTGGTGCCCAGGTCACTGAACTGTTTGTTGTTACAGTGTGTAAAATGTGAATTATTCTTGGTTTTACATTCACCTTTTTGCAATAACTGGTTAATGCTTGAAGATGCTGCTCCTGCCTTTAACTTTTGCGATTCATGTGAATTAGGATTTAGGATTATTAAACATCAGGTTTTCTGCAGTTCTTTGTTTACACAAGGTACTTGTCAATGTTTAAATTGCCCAGAGTTTAACTTTCTCAATATTGATATTCTAGAAAAGTTTTGTACCAATGCTCAAATATTAAGCTGTCCAATAATTATGTGATTATGAGATACAATCCAGCCAACCACTGAAGGATTATTAGAACTTGAGCACACTACTGATCCTCCTTTGTAGTATACTTTAGGATGTTTTTCAGAATTAAATTTATCCTGAATGGACTAGATTGAAGAGCCTTAATCTACCACTAGGGTCCATATTCAAAATATTAAAAAGTACAGGTAGTGCAAAGATATTTTTTGGTACTTAATTGGTAAGAAACTTTAAATCTGGGTAATTTGACCCTAAATGGATAGTTGTGGGCTGATTTGGCCCAAAAATTAAAAAATTGGCAATTTGACCGTCATTTAAAAGTTTAGGTGCCTATTTGAGATTATGCTTGTGGTATTGCTTAACCTTTTTGGATACTGTAATTACTTGGTATCTATTTTCTTATTTTATGTTATTTTATGGTACATCTATTCTTGGTGAATGCAGGGTCTGTGTACACTGGCGTAGATTTCTGTAAAAGGTTATGTGGTGTCTCCATTATTAGGAGGTACTTGCACAGTCTAAAATCTTGAAACAGCATATTGCTATATCCCCTACTGTTGCTTTGCTCACTGATTCAGATTTCCCTTGGTTTGTTTAAAACAATGATGTACTGGTATGCTTTGACCCTCGCCATGTTGTACCAGGCATACGATTGCCTTCTGATTGATGGATCATTTTAGTTTTGCTTAGATGAAGAAATTGGATAATATTTTGAATGTTACATTGCAGAATGTGACATCTTTCTTTAAGACTTTCTGTTCTATTATGTGTCCTTGCTTGTTTTATAATTGCATGCCAAACAAATTGGTTAATGCTTCCCTTAACTGATCCCAGTGGTGAGAGTATGGAGAATGCTTTGCGAGCATGTTGTAAAGGTATCAAGATTGGGAAGATTCTTATTCATAGGGAGGGCGACAATGGTCAGAATGTTAGTATCACTTCTCTTTCTGTACATAGTTGTGGCTGTGTCATTCAACTGCTCATTCTGAATAGTTTCTTGGTGTTTCAATGGTTTGACAGCTAATCTACGAAAAATTGCCGCAAGACATCTCAAAGAGACATGTGTTGCTATTGGATCCCATTCTAGGAACAGGTTTGTTTCGATGATGAAAACTGTTTCTTTCTTCCTTTTCTCTGTTTCTCACCCCTTCTGCTATCCTTTGTGTCTCTCCCAGGTTGGATTGCCTTAATCCAATCTTTAATGATACTTCTACTTCTACTTCCTCTACTTCTGTTTTAGGAACATATTTTGTTGTTAGTCATGCATCCATAAAGATTATTTTATATTCTAATATTTTGAAAATGACCTTGGTTCCCATTTACACCTTCCATGTGGTCATGTCTTGGGATTTTACTGATATACATACTTCATATTCATAAGACTAGTTTTCTGCTTACACATTTTGCAACTTGAGCTGCATTTTGTTTGTGTTACTATTTGTATTTGAGGGGTGGTAATAAAGCATGCTCCCTCTATTCTACTCAATGTGGCAATTTTCAGCTTTTCGCATAGATCAATAAAATTATTAATTATCATTAATTCTATAAAATATTTATGATAATTTACTGAAATATCCTTTTACTAGTTCTCTATGTTATACATTCTCAACTTATTAGTTGTCTTTTGTGTGTGCGCGTGCGCGCTCTCGTACGTTAAGGATAAAGTAGAAAAATAGATAATTAATGCTTCTTGAAATCTAAATATTATCACTTTGATTGGTACAAAAAAAAAAAAGAAAAAATCAAAAATTGTCACGATGAGTGGAATGGAGAGAGTATTGTACAGTACTATATTTGCAAATACACTTACTATTAGATTAAATAGATTTACAATGTTAGTTGATATTATATTCTAATAATTGAATATTTATAATTGTAAAAGGTTTAATATTTACATCAATATAAGACTTACAGTATATCAGTAGAATTAATAGAATAGGATATCTATATCCAGAATCAGTACATTTTAATTAGGATACAATTATAATAATGTGATCACTGTTATATGTATAATTGTAAAAACAACAATTATAGGATGTACTAATAGAATATTATTCAAATTAATTATATGACTAAGCAAATTATAACCAAATAATTATATAGTTAAATTAGATGCTGCATGTATAAATATCTTAGAAGTTATGGGTGCTTTTGTCAGTTCAGTATATTACTCCTTCCCATCAGCACTTTTGTATGAAGTATAGCTTTTCCCCACATTTATACATGAACTGTGCACAGATACACACACATATTTGTGTCTGTCTGTCTTTCTGTCTCTATAAATGCATAAATGTGTATATATTGATCATATGGTACACTTTAAACCTCGAAGTATTTTAACTATAATAGTATTAATATATCAACATATATGTAATAGAGCTAGAGTATGTGTGTATGTAATGTGTGAGCATAAATCTAAAATCCAGAATAATATTATTTTATTTGAAACAACAAAACATTAAATATAAATACCTGAAATTAGAGAAAGAAAACATTTAATGAACTGTCAAATGCAAATTGAAGCTGGTCGTTTGTTCCTAACGCCTGCAATAATGTGGCTCATTCTCTTGCCAAACTTCATCTCGATAATTTGTCTGATATGGTTTGGATGGAGAATTGTCCTGTTTCCCTCTTACCCCTCATTGTATCTGATTATCCTTCTCTCTGAGTTTTAATGAAGTTTGCTGTTTATCAAAAAAAAAAAAAAAGGGCAAATTGAGGAGTCTCAACATTTTAAATTAATAATATTTATAGTGTTAATCGGTGTCATTGTTTTAATGGATTTAGTAATTATACTTGTTTGAGGTTTCTGATTTGTAAAAATGAGATCTACATGAATACGATAGAGAATATAAATAGGATACTTTTAAATTGAGTTTAAAATATAATTAAAGTTGATAGGGTTATAATTATTACAAAATGGTGAGATGACCAGGCTTAGCTTATAAATCAAATAATTATACAATTACACAATTAAATATTATTATATATTTAAATATCATAAACAACTAAGAGTATTTCTGCCTGTTGGTACTTGCTGTCTTAATTACTTTTTTTATCTAGTATATCAGATGATTGGTATTTAAACTGAATAGAGGTTAATAAAATATAAAAAAAATTGAAATAATTGGAGTTGATTATATCTACGTGCAGGTAACTCGGCTGTTCAAGCCATCTCTTTATTAATTAGCAAGGGTGTACCAGAGCCCAACATTATATTTCTCAATCTTATATCTGTAAGTTATTGCTGCCTAAAGAAGTAAAAGCATTTGTTTTTTATCTCATCAATAATGTTTTTTTTTTTCCTTAACATGTACAAATTCTCTATTTATTTTCACAGGCACCCCAGGGAGTGCATGTAGTCTGCAAAAAATTCCCAAGAATAAAGATTGTAACATCTGAGATTGAAATTGGTCTGAACGAAGATTTTCGTGTTGTTCCTGGCATGGGAGAATTTGGAGATAGATATTTTGGTACGGACGATGACAACCAACCAGTGGTAGCCCCTAAAAAATTGATCAATTAAAGGGTTGATGAGTTTGGGAGGAATGAGCTGATCCTGAAGTTGCCTTGGTCTATGTTGTTTTGGTTCTTCAAATTAAAATTTCACCAAATTTTGACTTTATGAACCTACAATTTCCATATCACATTTTCTAGCTCAAACTATAGGACATTGTGTTGTTAAATCTTGCATCTCCTTGTGGTATAATTTGCAATTGGTTTCTTTTAGGAGTGCAATAGTCACTAGCAACAACTTGAAGCCCATCTACATCAGCCCCGCGATAAATGCATCCGCAAATCTGGATATTTTAGTCATATATTATGATAAATTTATGCCTTTGTTATACTTGGAATCTGTATTCTCTTTGTTATTGCGTCGTATTGATAATCTGTAGGCGGTTTTTTCTCTTGGTGTTTAGAATCCAGGAATGGTCCAATGGGCAAGAGCTTAATTAAATTGAAATGGACATTGGTATAGATGTGGACATAAAAGGACGGCAGCAACCAAAATTACGCTTTCGCTAATTTTGTAATGTGATGTGTACCTCTTCAAATCGAATGGATGAGGAAGGGATTTGGTTTTTTTTCCACACAATAGTTTTGGGGTGCGAGTGTGAGTGAGGATAAATTGCAGATAGAATGCCACTTGGCTAAGAGAGTGATCACTCATTACTCTATCCGAGGATGATAATCTATGTTGGGCTAATCTTATGACACGTGTTAATGAAAAATTTTGGGGCGGATTCTTTAGGCATATTCCATAATTGCTAATCCTTTATATTTTGGGGCTTGTGTTGCTTTTCTTGTACTTATCCCTCGCCATCTTGTACATCCTAAAACCTGTAACCATGTCTGCCTTTGTTGGAAAATACGCAGGTAATCTTTCTATTGCCTAATTTTTTCAAATGGCCTCCTCAATTTGGACGTTCCATGATATTTCAAAATTAATTATTGTTGGACACTTCAAGATTTCTTGTTCTAACATTCTACTATTGTGTGTTTTTGCTTTTCACCATAAAATTATATTTTAAAAGATATTATTAGCAGATTTAACGGTTTAAAAGTAAAAATTATTATAATGTAAGAATGTAATTTTCATTTTTTACCTTTAAAATCATGTTTTAAATGATACTATTAGTTAATTTCACATATAAAAAGTAAAAAATTTTCTAATGTAAAATTATATATATTTTTAATTTTTATAGTTTGATTATGTTTTAAATGATATTATTAACTGATTTGACAATTAAAAAGTTAAAATTATTGTAACAAGAATAAAATAGATTTATGTTATTTTCTTAGCTTCAAGTAACATTGATCAGTAATTCAAACTTTGTAATCTTACAAATTTAGAGACACTAATTCCAATATTACAAAAATCACGAAATGAAAGTGAAAAATAAATGATAACTTGTGAAATGCATTGAATTAAAAAGCAAATGTTTTTATATATCCAGAGGAGCTGATCAAGACTGCCAAGTACATAGCCACCCCAGGGAAAGGTATACTGGCAGCAGATGAGAGCACAGGAACAATTGGGAAGCGTCTAGCAAGTATAAACGTGGAGAATGTGGAGTCGAACCGCCAAGCCCTTCGAGAACTCCTTTTCACCAGCCCCAGTGCACTCTCTTACCTTTCAGGTGTAATCCTATTTGAAGAAACACTGTACCAGAAAACCAGTGATGGGAAACCATTTGTTGAAGTCCTACAAGAGAACAATGTGGTTGCTGGAATCAAAGTTGACAAGGGCACTGTTGAATTAGCAGGCACTAATGCTGAAACTACAACCCAAGGCTTCGACTCCCTCGGAGCTCGTTGCCAGCAGTACTACAAGGCAGGGGCTCGGTTCGCGAAATGGCGAGCTGTGCTGAAAATTGGTCCTACTGAGCCTTCAGATTTGGCTATCCAGCAGAATGCACAAGGGCTTGCTCGTTATGCCATTATTTGCCAGGAGAATGGGTTGGTGCCTATTGTGGAGCCTGAAATATTGACTGATGGCCCTCATGACATCAAAAAATGTGCTGCTGCCACTGAAACTGTTCTTGCTGCTGTTTACAAGGCCCTTAATGATCACCATGTTCTTCTTGAAGGCACTCTCCTCAAGCCTAACATGGTTACTCCTGGCTCCGACAGCCCTAAGGTACATATGTTATTCTTATTGTCTAATGTTTACATGCACGATAAAAACTGTTGCAAAATATAGTAAAAATATTATAACTGTTCTATAATAATAAATTTACAGACCCTATATCTGCTTTTACTGACTTAGATTACTGCAGCAGTTTGGATATTTTAGTACATTATATTTTTTCATGTTACAGTTTAAAAATATTTCAAATATATTGTTTTATAGATAAAAACATAACAATTTTCCAACTTTTGTTATGAATGTGTTGCTGTAGATGTATATAGATGTATGTTACAATAATGTATGTTTAATTTCCAGGTAGCTCCAGAAGTAATTGCAGAGTACACAGTGACTGCACTGCGAAGAACAGTCCCACCAGCAGTTCCAGGGATAGTGTTTTTGTCAGGTGGACAAAGTGAGGCAGAAGCAACACTTAATCTGAATGCAATGAACAAGCTTAAAGTGTTAAAGCCATGGACACTCTCATTTTCCTTTGGTCGAGCCCTGCAACAAAGCACTCTCAAAACATGGAGTGGAAAGAAAGAGAATGTTGAGAAAGCTCAGGAAGCATTCTTGGTAAGGTGCAAGTCTAATTCTGATGCCACTCTTGGCAAGTATACCGGAGAAGGTGCCGGAAGTTTGGCCCCTGAGAGCTTGTTTGTTAAGGGCTACAAATACTAAAAATAAATGAGGTTGGTGTTTAATTGTTATTATTATTTGTATTTTCCCCTTCTCACCACATATTAATTGTTTTTGCTCCGTTTTATGTATAACCTTTATAAAATGAATGTGATTTAGGTAATTTTTTTATTTTATTTTTCTTAAGCAAAAAGAGAGCTCGATATAGATATTTTTTTTAATTAATATATCTACCAAATACACGGTTTCCATCGTTTAAGGATTAAGTGAAATCAGAATGTAGGTTTAATGCATCTTTTATCACTTGGTGAATATAAGTCATTTTCTCTATCAACTTAATAAGTGTCGAATAATGCGAAATGCTAGAGATTTATTTATCTTTCTTTAAAAAAAAAAGCCTCTACTATTGTTCAAATAGATCGCTTAAAAAAATTTATAATACCGAAAACAAATATGTAATATTTTTAACAGCAAATAAAGAAAAGTATGAACTAGTTTAATAATTGTAGAAATAAATGTAAACCAGTTTGATAATAGCAGGGGATAAATGTGAGTTAATTTGATAATGATACGAGTATTTTTGAATCAAAAAATAATTTAATGACAATTCCATACAATTTTGCATTGTTCAAATATAAATTTAACTATTTTTCTTTTAAAGTATAGCTATTTAGAGTAATAATTAAATGAATGCACATTTAAATCATTCAATGGCAAGTGTCCATTTGATCAAATGGTCTAAATTCCGCATACTGTATATATTTCATCCTGCTGCTCCAAAACTTTCTTTTTTCTCTTGCTAAAGTCACGGCTAAAGTCATTAACGCAGCCAAGACACAAGCCTTGCACATTTATAGCCATACATATATTAGCAATTAACTAAGCCTCGCCCATTTTTAGCCATATATATATATTAGTAACTAATTAAGCCTTGCACGTTTTTAGCCATATATATATTAGTAATTAATTAAGGATACAATGATTGGAGATGATGATGATAATAATAATAATAATAATAATAATAATAATAATAATAATAATAATAATAATAATAATAATAATAATAATAATAATAATAATAATAAATGGGTGTTTGGATTAGCTACTCTATCAGCTAACTTAAAAGTGTTTGGTAAATTATATGCAATAGCTTGTAATAGTTGTTTTTGTCTAAACAGCTCTTATTTCATGAACTCCATTTTAGAGGTGTTTATAAAATATTATTTATTCTATTGATAAAAAGACCAAATTATCTCTTAAAATCTAAATAGAGTGGCCAATGTCACCAGCTTCCATCTTCCGATCATCTGCACACGGTAAGTTTAATAAATATATATAGTTGACAAATATATATACTTTCATAAGTTGTCCCCTATGCTCCAAGTAGACTTAGCTATCAGGTTGGATTGGACAAATTCGAGCCATTTCGAGTAATTTTTTCAGTTTTGAATTTTTCGGATTGTTATTTTTTTATTTGGATAAAATCTCGAGTCATAATTAGAATTAAAAATTGAACAAAAAATTAAATTGGACCAACAGTATTTAATTGGACTGAAAATCAAATGGAACCGTAAACAATTTGACATACTTGATTCGATTTTGAAATAAAAATTCGGTTATATTGATTTAGTTTTCAATATTAAAAAATCGTTAAAATCGAACTGGTCAAATTATTAGTAACATTATGCCATTTGATGTCGGAGCAAAAGACCAATGGCAATGGAGATAAAGTGAGACAGAGTTCGGCAGACGAAGGAAATAAGCAACAAATAAAAGAAGAAAAAGATAGTTTAAGAATAAGACTTCTGGCAATATATATATATATATATATATATATATATATATATAAACTAAAAAGCAAACAAAAAAGCAAACTGGACAAACCGTATTTGATTGGACTAAAAATTAAATTGAACCATAAATAATTTGATATACTTGATTCAATTTTGGAATAAAAATTCGGCTATATCGATTCAATTTTTAATATCTGAAAATCGTTAAAATTGAACTGATAAAGTTATTAGTAAAATTATGCCATTTTGATGACAGAGTAAGAGATCAAAGACAATGGAGATGGAGTAAGACAGAGTGCAGCAGATGGAGGAAATGAACTACAAATAAAAGAAGAAAAAGTTGAAAGTTTAAGAATGATACATATATATATATATAGTAATTCAATGTGTGTGCACAAGTGATGAGTGTAAGAATCCTAGAATTCATTTGGGCAATAATAATCATGTTAAATCATCAAGAAAATAAAATCTATAACGGAAACGTACCTGAATTCATCGTTTTAATTGAATTACCAAAATTTCGTGGCTTATGATCTTCCAAATTGATAGGTAAGGGAGAAATATGTCTTCTATCGATGAAAATAGAAAGACAATTTTTCTATATCTATAATTTGGGGATCATAACCCTTTTATATGAAAAAGGTTTTCCTTTATTTCTAATTTAGCCCATCATAAAATTAAAAATTATAAAAGAGTATCTATACATTTAACCCATACTTATAATTTATCATTCTGGCCCCACTTTACTTTCTATTAAATTAGATCACTTTAATATTTAGGTCAAGTCTTTTAAATGATAGTTATGACATATAATTATTATACTCTTAATATATATATATAATGTATTTGTCCTTAAATCCTAACAATCTCCCACTTGAACTATATATATATATATATATATATATATATATATATATATATATATATATATATATATATATATATATATATATATATATATATATATTCATTTTTCATTTCTGAACAATCTTGTCCATCAATCATGCTTACATAGAACCAAGGCGACTTTTGTTACTTATATGTCGTAACTAAATTCATCCCTGATCACATATATAAACACAACCAAATGACATAGATCCAGTATGGATGCATAGCATGAAAATTACATGTAATGTGATCTAAACATGTCTATTTTCAACTGGTCCATTCTATAAACTTAGTGAGATCAATCCATAGCTAAATCAAAGTGTGAATAACTCAACTTCATTTCTGCAGAAAATGTAGATAAACCAAAACTAAAAATGTGTCTATAATAATAAATCAAGCTTACAAAACTCCCACTAAAATTAAATATCCTCAAAAGACATGACACCCATATGAGCAGTATGCTGATTAAAGACCGTGGGTGGTAATCCTTTAGTAAGTGGATCCACAACCATGGAGTTTGTACCAATATGCTTAATAGACACCTGTCCACTTTGAACTCTTTCTTTAACAACCAAGAATTTAATGTCTATATGCTTTGACTTACTCGAACTCTTGTTGTTATTGGAATACAAGACTGCTGATTTATTGTCACAAAAAATCTTAAGTGATCTCTCAATTCCATTAACAATTCGTAGTCCAATAATAAAATTGCGCAGCCATATTGCTTAATTTGATGCCTCATAGCATGATATGAACTCTGCTGCCATGGTAGAAGAGGCTATAATAGATTGCTTAGCACTCTTCCAAGAGATAGCCCCTCCAGCAAGCAAAAAAATATAACCTGTTGTAGATTTCATGCTATCTTGGCAGCCAACAAAATCGAAATCTGAATACCCAATGATCTCTAACTTATCCGATCTCTTGTAAGTGAGTATCAAATGTTTTGTTCTTTGAAGATATCGCATGACTCGTTTGGCTGCTTTCCAATGATCCATTCCTGGATTGCTTAAGTATATTCCTAATACTCCAACTATGTACGCAATATCCGGACACGTACAAACTTGAGCATACATTAGACTTCCTATTGCTGATGCATAAGGAATCTTTTGCATTTCTGTTTCCTCAAAAGCATTTTTGGGGCACTGTTGAATATTAAACTTGTCTCCTTTAGCCACAGCGGTATTTCCTGGTTTACAATCTTGCATGCCATATCTCTTAAGAACCTTTTCGATATAAGTCTTTTATGATAATCCAATGATACCTCGAGAGCGATCTTGATGTATTTGGATCCCTAATACAAAATTTGCATCTCCAAGATCCTTCATCTCAAAATTCATAGCTAGAAATCTCTTGGTTTCATGCAACAAGCCTATATCATTGCTGGTAAGCAATATGTCATCAACATATAAAACAAGAAAAATATACTTACTCCCACTAAATTTGTGATATACACAATCATCAACCAAATTCATCTCAAAACCATAAGAGATAATAATCTGGTGAAATTTATAATACCACTGACGAGATGCTTACTTAATCCCATAGATGGATTTCTTCAATTTGCAAACTATTGACTTTGTATTTTCTGATACATAGTTTTCTGGTTGTACTATATAAATTGTTTCATCAATGTCACCATTGAGAAAAGCTGTCTTGACATCCATTTGATGTAGCTCAAGATCAAAATGTGCTACTAATGCCATTATAATCCGAAAAGAGTCTTTCAATGAAACTGGAGCAAAAGTCTAATGCCTTTAGCGACAAGACGTGCTTTGTACATCTCCACATTGCCCTTTGCATTGCTTTTGGTTTTAAAAATCCATTTACAACCAATGGATATTGCAC
Organism: Excoecaria agallocha; assembly: GCA_037975025.1. Classification (NCBI taxonomy): domain Eukaryota; kingdom Viridiplantae; phylum Streptophyta; class Magnoliopsida; order Malpighiales; family Euphorbiaceae; genus Excoecaria; species Excoecaria agallocha. Next base: position 86,294 of record JBBPFJ010000151.1, read on the forward strand.
CTTTAGGCAATGGAACAAGATCCCATACGTCATTGTCTTTTATAGACTTAATCTCCTCTTTCATGGCATCTATCCACTTTTGAGAGTTATAACTTTTCATTGCTTGATGAAAATTGATTGGATCATTTTCCATCACTCTAATGTCAACATCATGTTCTTGGAGAAACACAACATAGTCATCCGAAATTGCACTCTCCTTTCTCTAGTGGATCTCTTTAATGGCAATAGTTCTTGAGGATGTAGAGTTTGTTCTTCAGGATCATCTCCTTGAGACTGAATGGGAGGATCAATGTCTGGTATAATAATATGTTCTTGTTCTTGATTATTATCTATAACAATTAAAGGAATATCAACATATTCCTCTTCAAAGACAAAGTCCTTAACTTTTTCTCCCCCCGCAAACTCAACATCCTCAAAGAACCGAGCATTACCTATCTCAAAAATAGACTTACTTGTGGGATCATAAAATTTGTAACCCCTAGAGCGTTCAGAGTATCCAATAAAATAACAACTAATATTCTTAGAGTCTAGTTTCTTTTCATTTGGCCTATAAAGCCTTGCCTCAGCTGGACATCCCCAAATATAAAAATGCTTTAGACTAGGCTTTTTACCTGTCCAAAGTTCATAAGGGATTTTACTAGTTGCCTTTGTTGGTACCCTGTTGAGTATATAAGCTGCAGTCTTTAATGCCTCTCCCAAAAGTGACTCAGGTAAGGCAGAGTGACTGATCATACTTCTTACCATGTCTAAAAGCATTCTATTTCGTCTTTCAGCAACACCATTCATATTGGGTGAACCCGGCATGGTGTACTGTGGTACGATACCGCTTTCCTCTAAGAATCTAGCAAATGGACTTGGACATTGTTCACCTGAACCGTCATATCTACCATAGTATTCACCACCACGGTCAGATCTAACGCTTTTAATACTTTTATTGAGTTGATTTTCAACTTCAGCTTTAAACCTTTTGAACATGTCCAGTGATTGAGATTTCTCATGAATGAGATAAAGATAGCCATATCGACTGAAATCATATATTAACATTATGAAATATGTTTGACCATTCCAAGAAGCTAGAGGGAATGGCCCACAAATATCTGTATGTATTAGTTTTAAGACATCAGTTTTCTTATTGGCGTCAAATCTCCTGACATTTGTTTGTTTCCCCTTAATACAATTCACACACATGTCAAAATCTGAAAAGTCAAGGGGATCGAGAATACCATCAGACACAAGAATCTCAATTCTCTTTTTAGAGATATGATCTAATCTCTTGTGCCATAACGAAGCTGAATTCTCAATAGTTAATTTATGCTTTTTACATATTGAATGAACATGCAAGGATTCATTAAATGAAGCAATTGTATCAATTAAATATAGATTATCATAACCTGATAAAGAGCTAGATCCAACCAAACTTGAATTTTGAAAAAGACTAAATTTTCCATTTCCAAATGAACAATAATATCCAAATTTGTTCAATGCTGAAATAGAAATCAAATTTCGCCTAAAAGATGGTACAACAAAAGTCTCAAACAAATCCAAATAGAAACCAGTTCTTAATAATAATATAAAAGTTCCAATTGCTTCTACTTCGACTGATTTGCCATCACCAACATAGATATATCTCTCACCATCATTAGGCTTTCGGCAATTCAGGCAACCCTGTATGGACACACAAATGTAAGTTGTTGCACCTGAATCAATCCACCAAGTTTGTCTAGGTACCGAAGCCAAATTAACTTCAGAACAAACAAAGTTAAGAAGCATACCTTTCTTAGCACGCCAAGCGTGATAGTTGGTACATTGCTTCTTCTGGTGTCCTGCAGCTCCATAAAAGAAAAAACCATTTTTAGTTTGTTCCTTATATTGTTTCTTGTGTGGTGCTGTTATCACAGCTTCCTTATTCTTTGTTTTCTTATGCTCTTTCTTTTTATCATTTGAGGTGGAGACCAAATGAATACTCGATGTCTTTCCTTGCTTTAACCTATCCTCTTCCTGAACACAGTGAGAGATGAGCTCATTAAAGGTCCATGAGTCCCTTTGATAGTTATAACTCACCTTAATTTGACCAAATTGTGCAGGAAGAGAGATCAAAACCAAATGCACTAACAAGTCTTCGGATAAATCCCACTTGAGTGCCCTTAAACTTGAAGTAAGATTAGACATTTCCATAATGTATTCCCTTATATTTCCTTTACCCGTATACCGCATAGAGATGAGTTTTGCTAAGATTGTACTTGTTTCAGCCTTTTCATTCTTAGCAAATCTCTTCTCAAGATCCTTAAGGAAAACCTTAGCTGTTTTCACTTGATCGGATGTTGTGCCCCTAAAAGCTTTAGGAATTGCACGCTTAATGACCATAAAACTTATGCGATTAGACCTTTTCCACTTTTCCATCTCCTTCTTTTGTTCAGAGGTACTCTCATCAGTGAGATCAGCAGGTCTAGGTTCCCTTAGTGCAAGGTTTAGGTCCATGACTTTGAGAGTGATCAATACACTTTCTTGCCATGCCTTAAAATTTGTGCCAATTAGCATAGGAATGGAGTTGATACTAGCAGTAATATTAGCAGCAGGAGCAAAAACTGAATTTAGAACAAAACATATAAAATTAACTCACATAAGTATCATAATAATACCAAAATTGAAGAACAAATTTAAATACAGTTAAACCCCATCTCAAGACATCTAACACTCCATTAACATTTTATCTTTGGACAAAATATTAACTTGCAAGTGATATCTTGATGTAGCAATTAAACACAAATAATAAAATAATGTCAAATAATAATTCTTCCTCTGGGCCGATTTATTATTTACATGTAAGACCAAATAATCATAACGTGCTAATTGCCACAAATGTATATGTAATTATATTAAACATTAACTTTTTTTTGGGCTAATTAATATTTATGTAATTACATATACACAACCAATTATATATGTTGAAATAAATTAATTGATTAGCATAGAGATTACTTTGGCAATATATTGGTTCAATGAACCCATCTCAACATATATATATATATATATATATATATATATATATATATATATATATATATATATATATATATATATATATATATATATATATATATATATATATATAGCCATACTGTAATTTAAATTTAAATTCCATAAAATACCATTTTAATACCAAATTATTTATTTACTAATAAAAACTTAATAAATATATACAATAGCACATAAAACAATACCATACACACACGCGCGCGCGCGCTACAACTGAAAACAAAAAAAGGTCAATTATAAATGGCCCTCATACCAAATGGTACAAAGACAAAAAAACAAAATGGCAGTTTTTTTCCTTGGCTCTCATACCAAACAGCACAAAGAAAAAAGAAAAACAAAATGGTAGTTTTTTTGGCCTTTATAGCAATCGGCAAAAAACAAATAATAATGTTCCATGAACACAAGAATTCATGGTTGCCATAAAACTCATTATGCCAAAAATCAACAAAAAAAAAAATAATGCCACAAAAATCAATTTTGCTGCAAATCACCAAGTGGAATTAAACAAAGTCATATAATGACACAAACTAAATTCATGGTAACTTTAATCCATTCCTAATGATTCAACATAAAATTGGCTCTGATACCAAATGTAAGAATCCTATAATTTATCTAGGCAATAATAATCATGTTAAATCATCAAGAAAATAAAATCTATAGCGGAAGCGTATCTGAATTCATCATTTTAATTGAATTACCAAAATCTCATGGCTTATGATCTTCCAAATTGATAGGTAATTAAGGAAGAAATATGTCTTCTATCGATGGGATAGAAAGACAATTTTTCTATATTTATAATTTGGGGACCATAACCTTTTTATATGAAAAATATTTTCCTTTATTTCTAATTTAGCCCACCATAAAATTAGAAATTATAAGAGTATCTATACATTTAACCCCTACTTATAATATTATTATTATGGCCCACTTTACTTTCTATTAAATTAGATCACTTTAATACTTAGGCCAAGTCTTTTAAATGATAGTGTGTGTGTGTGTGTGTATAATGTATTTGTCCATAAATCCTAACAATGAGCACACATCTAGATCGTTGTATCACATGCATCCATTTGATCTAAATGCATGTGCACTGTTAAATTGTATTTGAACAAATGGAGAATTAAATTGAAATAATGAAAAACTTATTGTATTAATCTAAAATTTTTACACCTCATAAATGCATTTGAACTTTACTCACATCACTCACACTTCACACACTCACACACATAATTTGCTCACACACACACACACACTCACATTAAATTAATGCTTTCCACTCACCCTAATTTGAAGCCTAATGCTCCTTTAATATTTCCTTAAATTGTTTGTTTATCAACCTTCATATTTCAAGAGCATTCTACAACATTCTTTAATGTGCTTATTAGTAGAATATTGTAACACCCTCAACCTAGTTCGATGAACAGACTGTATAAGAATATTGCTAACTATTCTACGATCCATAATTATATTAATAATATTAATTATTTTTAATTACTTAAATACTCCAAATCATTACTATTATTTTCTTTAAAATTTTAGCAAAGTTTTCCTAAAATATTGTGTCAAACATCTTGCAGAAAAAAGATTCTTTACGCTTCTAAAATCACACAACTATTTCCTCAACTCCAAACAAACTCCAACGCAGGTTTTCCCATCCTCTATAGTAAATCAACCATATGATCCCAAGCAATTCTCAAAACCCATCAACATTCAATCCTAAATTCTACTTTATAAATACATAAACCATAATATCATACTTGTTCAAAGCAAATTACACTTATTTCTAAATGAACACATATAATACATAAATCTTCAACATGAACAACATTAAAACATGATAAACCAATAACTTATTACAGTCATTTGATACAAAACCCATTTTACAATAATGCTCCAAAACTGTCCATAGAGTGTACATGCCAAATTTAAATAAAGATTTTGAACCATATGACAGAAGAGTTATCATGTCCAATCTTTGGTATGACTTTAGATATCGGCAGCTTCATTGAATTACTCGCCCAATCTTAAGAACACTTTTCTTCAACCTACGTGTAGAAAAATAATCATGCATTAAGCTAAAAGTTTAGTGATAAGTACCAAATTTATTTCTCCGTAGAGAAAATACACAATAAAAAAATTTGTACACATATACGTAAACATAACATCACACAAAATTCATTAAAATTGCTAATTCGTAACACACATACACTAAGTAATAGGATAACCTTTCACACACTATAGTAAAACCTTTAGAAATATACAAATTAGTTTCCTTAAGTTTGCACACTGTTCGTGCCAATTAAGGGTTTCAAGTAAATAATCAGTTTTCCATTTAAGTAATATTGACGAATAAATATTTTAAATTTCACAATATAAAAGAATATGAATAAATTTTATGTAATTACTTTAGCAATTTAAAATTTTCATACAATTTAATATTTCCTTATATTATATATAAAAGAATATGAATAAATTTTATGTAATTACTTTAGCAATTTAAAATTTTCATACAATTTAATATTTCCTTATATTATATTCTTCTAGTTACCAATTACAACCACTTAACATTGAATATGAAGCCATTTAATAATGTAAACAACATAGTTATCATATATGTCTTATTGGTTCCATAAATTCTTAATCATTTAAATATAAGTATATGTATGAGTTTTTAATCAATAATTTTTTAATTACTAGAAAGTTTAATCTTCAATTATTAACACACACAAATGCTTATAGCAATATATATATATATATATATATATATATATATATATATATATATATATATATATATATATAACATTGTGATTCTTATCCTTAGTATGGAAAACGAAACTCTACAAGTGTGATGAACAAAACTATGAACCATATGGTCCTCAATGTTGTAATCTAACTATGTACATATTCAATATTTACGACATGGTACCATAATAGGTTCACTATGCAAGTTGCCATAATCTGCTACCGCGATGTCAAATTCGGTGTTCCTATGGCTAGTTAATTACATCATTTACCCAATTTTGTAAATCATACTAGGGCAAGGAAAATAATCATCTCCAGATTATACTATTTTCATAATATGCATGAATAATTCATTTACATAATTATTAAATATCTCACAAAATTTAGCATTTCTTAATTGTTAGTGGTTATGCACTAGGCCAAATATTTGGACATTTATGTAATATCACATTTCATTTTATAAAATTGGATTTTCTTTATGTTATTATATTGTTAGCACATTACAATATAATAATATTTTTAAATAACAATCTAATATTATTTTAACTATCCCTAATTGTTTATCATTAAAGGAATAATGATAAATTTAAAATAGTATGAGTTTAATTGATAATCATAGGGTGATTATATATGGTAATATAAATCAAATTTATAGGTACTTGTTAGAGACTAGGGTACTGGATAGATCCACTATGAGATATTATATAGGTCAATGTCATTAGTGATTTCATAATAGTTATGTTATCGATCCTTATTTCTGAGATTATCATAGTATCTTACATGAGAAACATTATATTTTGACATAATCAAACATTATATTTAATCGGATAGTCATAAAAGTTATGATTGGACATGATGAGAATCATGCAGAGGATAGTGAATAATCAAGAAGGAATTTGTTTCTCTCTAATGAGATTTATATGATGTATTGGACCCTTGATAAGTAGGACTGAGAAATGCATGATCGTACTCAAATGAATTGGTGGAGCGATCAATGTCATTTGGTATTATTAGTCTATATAGTATTCGAGAAATTATATATGTATTTTTTTAGGTTTTTTAATTGAATAATTATTTTGTACATTTAAATTATCTTTTTTTGAGTTGCAAATTATATGTAGAGGTGGCAAATGGATGGGTTGGATGGGTTTGGGTTGGGTCATTAATGGGTTGGGTTATTAATGGATCAAAAAATATGGGTCATTAATGGGTTGGGTTGATTTGGGTCGATCCATGAATGATCGAAAGAGGAGCGCATTCATTTACGGGATCTCTCAAATTCAATCTTTGAAATTCTCCTTCTTCTTCTTCCATAATCAGTTGCAGAACGGGGGAGAAATCTATACATTGGGTTTTCTATCAGTGCTGGAACAAAAAATCCATGGCCCTATTTTTGCATGAACTACCCAATTGACTATATACATATTTCCATATCGTGTCGGTAGAATTTCTCGTTCAAAATAACATATATGCCTAAAATTCTATACATTCTCCAGTAGATCTTTGACTTTAGATTGAAATAGGACGACTTTTAAATCATATAACTAATTAAATTCATACAGATGCGTATGTAAATTTGTCAAATGTTAATAACTTATTACAGACTGGTCCAAATTCTGTTACTACGCAAATATATAAAAGTTTCACAAGGAGAAGAAAATAAATTTCAAAGTCAATTCATTCCTTTTTTTTTTCTTTTATCTGGTGGGTCTAACTTCTTTTTCATTTCTTAAATTTTCTCTTTGAAGTTTAATGACCGCATTAATTGCATTTTATGGAGCTGCTGTAATATATATATATATATATATATATATATATATATATATATATATATATATATATATATATATATATATATATATATATATATATATATTAGCGTCCGTGCTTCTTCGAATGAATACTTAATTACATGCAAGAATCTAACCATAGTATATAGCCGCACTTTATTATTTTTCTTGTCAAGCAAATTCAATTTATTTTTTAAGAGAAAAAATGATATATATATATATATATATATATATATATATATATATATATATATATATATATATATATATATATATATATATATATATACTACTTTAACCGAATAAATGAAATTTAAATAAATTAAAAAATATCAAACTATAACTTTTATTTATTGGGTTAATATCCAATGGGTCAAAATCTTTAAATTTTGAAAACACCCATTGGGTTAATACCCAATGGATTGGAAAGTGAAATGGGTTAATTGTGGGTTGATCCATTGGGTATTGAATTGGATTGGGTTGAAAAATAAAATGGGTCAATTTTGGATTGGCCCAATGAATATTTATGTGGATTGGATTGGATTTGAGTCAATTTTTTTGGATGAATTTGGGTCGACTCATGGGTTTGGATCAATTTTGTCAGGTTTAATTATATGAGTATATTTATCAATTATTAAGTTCTATTTTTTTAGGTGATAATTTGAAATTTTGATGATTGAATTGAAAATCAATTGAATAAAAAATTTATTTAACGATTTTTATTGTATTATTTATTATATATTTTGGGATAAATAAAAATTCTTATCCTTTAAGTGATAATAAAGCCATTATTTCTTTTTACACCAATTTGAAAAGGAGTGTTGACTATATGATTTGTTTTCTTAATTTGCTAATTCTGTAGTTAAAGATTTGATTTTAGGCTTGTTGTATATTTCTTAATCTATCGCAGGATTTCTTCCGTTACAATAATACGTATAAATAACCATCTCTCGATTAAAATAGAGGAAATTACCCCAATTATCAATCTTTTTTTTCAAAAAATACAACCATCTCTCTTTATTTTTCATAAATCTCACTTTTTAAACTTTTGTTTTCATAAATACAAACTTTAAAAAAGAAAATTAATCAAAACGTTCCCCTTAAATCATAAAAACTACCTTCTTCACATGGGTATGGTAGTCAATGTGAACAATAGAATCATTGTGTCACGTGCCTCTGTGATTGAGCGATTTTTCTTGGTGTTGCCCGCTTGCCAACTGGCATAACTTAGAAACGCACGTGACTTTATGAAATGAGGTCGTTGTTCGTAAAAGACGACCTGGATAGATCACGTAGATTTGGTTTCATGTGTTTTTGTTCCGTTCTTTGTCACTCTGCCATAATCGCCACCTTCTGTATTTCCATAGTGGACAAAACACCTTGCTTAATTATAACTTAGTATTAATCAAGGATTTACCAATAATATGATATAATTCCAATTCAAATTGCATATTAGCATTTTTCTATATTGCTGCTCAAGTTGTTTTTAGACGTAAACTGCTCGTATAGATGCTAACGCTATTTTCAATCAACGACTGTAGCAATATTTTTGATGTGCATGTACTCTTTTAAATGAATCAATTCAATAATAAAGTGTGACGGATTGAAATAGATTGGAAATATAAGGTTAGATTAATTGGAAAAAGTGGTTGATTAGTTGGAATGATTAAAGAGAAAAGGGAACTGATAATACAGAAACAATTTACATTAAAAATTACATGTGGCTAATCATAAGTAATATTGTGATTGTGAAGAACATTTAAGAATTTTAACCTTATTCAATGTTATTATTAGATTTTTAAATCAATTATTAGAGAGGGGGAATCGAACGAGAAGCAAATGATAGATGGTAATATGATGGAAGAACCGGATGAATAGCAGCAAGCTAAAAAAAGGCGGCCTGTTACCCCTACCAGGGAAGGGCAAGATCTTCATTTGTAATGTAGGCTGTAGATGGAGCTCTCATTGATTTTAGTTTAACATAATCAAACACTATTGCCAAGCATCTCAGTCACAGTAAATCCATTGCTTGAAATGTAATTTCTTTATGCTTTTGGTGTGTTTCTTATACCAAAATAAACCATTTATGCCCACGCTACTTGATGTTGTTAAGCTAATACTATTGCCAAGCTGCATAATTTATACCCACCCATGTTAGTACAAAGAATTAAAGTTCCAACGAAGTCATAAGCTTTCATTCAATACAAATAAAGTTACATCATGAAGGAGAAAAAACAAATGCTAAAAAGTTAATAATTCTATTTTTGTTGTTTCTAATCACATCAGTTAGAATTGAACCATGAATCCAAGCTTAGAGTTCCTCAGTTAACCCTGTAAAATGTCAAAACAAAAGCAGCAAAATACACACAGTGTACATCAAGTACACACTGTGTATACATCAAATACATATTGTGTATACCACAAGTACATAGAAATAAACAAAAAAAATATTGTTAAATATTATATTAATTTTATATTATTATTACATATTATAATACACATTATGTATATTAAGTACACACATTGTATACAATGTGTACACACTATGTACATCAAGTATATGCACTGTATATAGTGTATACACACTATGTATATGAAAAAGTACATAGTATACAACAAATATATATATTTTACTTTTATAATAAAGAAGCATTAATGAGCATTATACTAATTTATATTATTATTTTATAATATAACACACTGTATACATGAAGTACACGTGCTGTATATATCAAGTGCACATTATGTGTACACCAAGTACACATTGTGTATACCAAAAGTACACAAAAATATATTAAACATTATATTAATTTTATATTATCAAGTACACATTATATTTATACAAAGTACACAAAAATATACAAAAAAATATTGTTAAATATTATATTAATTTTATATTATCATTACATATTATAATATACACTGTGTACATCATGTATACACAATGTATACATCAAGCATACAAACTGTGTACATCAAGTACACATTGTATGTACATCATATACACACGGTGTATATACCATGTACACACACTATCATCATTTTTCTTCAATTATCATGTAAAATTATTTATCAAAAGAGTTATGAAAATTAAACCAAGGGATTAATTTCTTTATATGTGAAAAAGCAGTGCTTGAATTATACCTGAATCTAGATGCATTGCTCATGCCTGAAATTACCCTACTCAATGAAGGAACACAGCAACCAGGAAATATATATTCCTTTATAAAATCAGTGCTTCTCCTGTACCCATCATAGCGTTCGTCCGCCATTGAAGAGAACTGAGTAAAGGCAAGGAAATCAAATTAAAACAGAGTTAAGGAGTTGTTAATTCAATGCTGAGATATTTACCTGAATGACAAGAAGTCCATCTTCTGCCAATAAGGAATCACAGCAACCAAAGAACTCCTCCATGTATTCATCTCCGACATGCTCTATCATTTCACTGTCATATATTATTCCAATTATTTTCTTATGCTCTCTATATATTCAGAGTTTTATTTTTCTTAATATTTATAGCCACAACATGACTCACCAAGATATGATTCTGTCGTAATTGTCAGTCTTAGGCAATTGGCGATAGTCACAAAGCTTCAACGTTATATTCTTCTGAAGATAAAAGAAAAACAATTGATGTTTAGTTTCAGAAATTGACAAAAATAAAAAGATAAGAGTAAATTATATATCTGAAGGCCAGAGTGTTTGAGTTTGATAAGTGCAAAATTGAGCTGCTCTTGAGACAGGGTGATGCCTGTGTATTTACATCCGGTTCGTTTCACAACTTCGATAGCAAAACTTCCCCAACCACACCCAATATCAAGAACTTCATGACTCTTATCAATTCTTGCCTGGATTTAATATTTAAGCTGTATTTATAATACCACAAAAGATAATATTTTAATAAATAGTTAATGAAGTTTAACTCACTTTTTCAATCAAAACAGATATTTTCCTCATCTGAGCTGCATCCAAGTCCTCATCTTCTGTCTGCATAACAATTCATCTTATCAGCAAATGGAATCGACAGGTACCACATATTTGCATGGCTATCCCGTAGCTTCACTTATATAAAGTAAAATATTTTACGGAAGCAAATGGTATCTACAAAACCATTTATTTGTATAACACTTTAGGGAAAAGTTGTATTTTTTTGAAAACTATAAGTTGTATTTTTGTTATTGAAAATTTAAAAGTTGTATTTTTGAAAAAAATTGTATAAGTGTTGTATTTTTTGTTATTTTTATTTTTTTAAAATATGATGTCTTTTTAACTTCATAAATGTTATCTTCCATTTTTTGTTTTTTCAAACCCCGCATCTGCCAGAGGTAAATTGAAAGTTGTAAAATTATTATCTCCTTGTGTCTTATCACAATAAAACAAATGTTACAAGATTTGTTTCTATTTGTTTTACAACACTTTTTGTACAAATCAATATGTCTTAGTTATGAATTCTTTGTTTTACCATCCAAAATCACATATTGTGATCGAGATATCCTTCTTTATAATGATTATTATAACTTTAAGTGGTGAATTAAATATAGTCAAAATTTAAGTATGAATTTAAATTTTTTTATAATTTCATAGAAAATTTTATATATTAAACCTTTTTTTTTTAATTTTAAGATTGAAATTTCAACTTCATTCCAGCCTTAACATATCTTGCCAAATAACATAAAACAAATTTGTTTTGATTCTTTTCTATTTTCTTCATTAAAGGAAACACAATTTCCTTTGCGCCAAACATAAGTAAAACCTGATATATCATTATTTCTCTATGGAAATTGTAAGAAATTTTTACTAACTTTTCCATATGGATAAGCATTATTTACTCTCGTTATTTTCTTTTTTACTTTTTCGTTGCCTTTTTTCTTGTTTTCTTTTTCTCTAAGTTGGAAATTCCATTGAAAGTCATATTTTAACCAATCTCATAATTAAATAATTTTGTTGCTGGCAAATGGAGGGTCCACTAAAAGTGAGTTAAAAAGACTAATTGAAAGTTGAAAGCAGTGCGCCATTCAAAACAAAAGTTGATTTTCGCGACAACTTGTCCATTGCTTGAAATTTGAGAATAAAGCTCCAACGTATAAAAAGAGAATGGCAAGAGTCCAACTCTCTTGACCAAAAGTTTCGCATTCTAAGTTTTAAAATGTAAATTTTAATTAATCAAACCAATAAATTCAATCACAATTGAAGATAAATCTCTAAACAAATTATTTTGATTTCCATTATTTTGAGTTAGGTAAGAGCCTAATAAGATGGGAATGGTGTATACTATCAATCACAATTGAAGATTAATCTCTAAACAAATTATTTTGATTTCCATTATAAAACTTACCCTATATGAATGCTAAGCAGATAATTGTCCATTCATGGGCATATTATCGATATCCAATAGTTTGGCTCTTGTTACCGAAGTAGACAATAAAGGAATATAATAGAACAGTGCTTTTGATCATTGTTTTTTATTGGATACGGTGGCTATATGGTATCATATCAATTACGAAAATTTATTGATCTTTCGAATCTTTTCTTTTCGTCATTCCCTCTTTCTTCTTTATAATAAAAACTTTATAGGCTCGATCGGGAAAAAGTTGCAGAAAATATATTTGATTGCAAATCTTATAATCTAATAATGAGAATGAGAATACGTAAAAGTAAGAATATTTAATTAATAGAGGAAATTTATGCGTGTTCTAAAGTGGTGTAATATCAATTTGGTTCAAATAGTTTGTTAAAAAGACAGTTTTGTGGAAATTTTATAGAAAATCTATGTACTGGATTTTCGTAAGATTATTTGGTGTTTGAATTTGACAGTTATATATATATATATATATATATATATATTAGAACCAAAATAGCAGCTTCATCCAATGCAAAATAAAGATAAGATGTTTCGCATCAAAAGGAGATGTTTCAAATGCAGAGTTAAAATAAAGCAAAAGCTAGCCTCAAGATTCCATTGTCTGCCCAAGTTCATCATGACAACTGACCTGACTACATAAAAAAACTAATCCCACAAAAATTGAAACACCTAACTACCTCTCTCAATGAAAAAACAGAATCAAGTTTAGCTACAATGACATACAGGGAAGGAAATTGAAAATTCTTCACATTCCATTCTCAAGCATTACCCTAACCTTCAAAGGAAGACCATAAAGCCGAATAAAACCAGCTGCATCAGCCTGATCATATATCTTCCCACTCTCAAAGGATGAGATATCTTGCCTAATACAGGCTATAAGGGCTCATCCGACTGGTAACAGAAACAGATCCTTTGTACAACTTTAGAGTCACAGAACCGGTTGTTTTCTCTGTGATCTTTTCCATGAATGAGACCATGGACTCACGCAATGGGTCAAACCACCTGCCTGCATATACTAGTTCAGCGTACTTGAGGGCAAGTGAATCTTTAACTTGCATTGTTTCTCGACCGAGAGTTAAAGATTCCAACTCACTGGTAGCAGTGAAAAGAATTATCCCTCCGGGAGTTTCATAGACTCCACGACTTTTCATGCCAGCAAGTCGGTTTTCAACCATGTCAATACGGCCGATACCATGTCTCCCACCAATCTCATTGAGCTCAGAAAGAAGAGAAGCTTGGGAAAGCTTCTTCCCATTTAATGAAACAAGAATCCCCGATTCTATCTCAATTTCTACATATCTTAAAAAAGGATGCATGGAAAATAAGATATAAATCGCATCAAACTAAGACATAATAACATAAATCAGTTGAGCAGAAAATATTTCAAAGAATCTACTCAGGTTGATTAGGTGCATCTTCATGATCAACCCTCATCATGTACATATCTTTCTTTGGCTCATTGGATGGGTCTTCCAAAATGTCACCCTTTAGAAAGAAGGAAAGGAAAAGTTGTAAACGAATAAATAAAACCAACCAACTCTTATCAAATGAAAGATTTTTAAGTAAGCTATAAGGCTGAAAAGTTTGACCTCATTTTGAAATTATATGTTGGTGTTCAAAAATCAAGTTCAAATTCATTTAGATTCACACTTTCACTTTGTATGTGAAGTTTCGGCTATTGACTTAGCTGACTCCAAAGACAATAAAATTCAGAGCATCAAGTGGTTTCCCATAGAGATTAAGCTTATGCAACTTATGCAAGCAAATGATTTTTCATAAAAAGATCCCAAGCAATTAAATAAAATCAAATTGGTTGTCAGAGCAATATTAGAAGAGTACCTATGGATAAACTTTCAACATGAGTTTTATAAAACAATGCATTTGAGGCAAAGCATGATTTTGAATCGAAGAGAGTCAAGAATTTGGATGCTAACCTCATGGCTCAGGTGCCATAAGTTCCTGTCTCTACTATATATGGATTTTTTGGTGACAGGGACAGGCACATTATGTTTCTTGGCATATTCAATAGCATCTTCTCTCCCCTTGATATCTCATTCCCTCCAAGGAGCCACAACATTTAGTTCAGGACTTAGTGCAAAGAAGGTAAGTTCAAATCGAACCTGCATAGACAAATAAGCCAAACAAGAGAAGTCAAAAGAAACAAACAAGGATAATTCTATATCATTGAACCCTCACTGCAATGCATGCCTGATCATTTCCTTTTCCTGTGCATCCATGAGCAACAGCATCAGCTCCAACTTCTCTGGCAACATCCACCATGGCCTATCTTACCATTAAAATAAGCATTGAAAATACAGTCATAAGATGAAAACAACAGCTTACAAGAGCTATGATGCAACTAAATAAACATAATAAAAAATATCAAAAAACTAAATGCATAGAGACCATTAAGGACCTATTTACTTTTATGTAATGACGTAAAAAGGGACATATAGGAGCATAGATCCCTTCTCTTAGGGACAAAAGAAAAACAGAACTACAGCAGATAAATTCCGAGATTGAGAGGGGGAAAAAAACAAGACATACATTTTTCAAAGAGCTACAAAGAGTACTATTACTCACTATAACTGTGAGGTCCCAATCATGACACTAATCGGATTATTGTTAATTAATGAGGATTACCGTTAATTAAGGTAAAATTAGATTATTTTGCAATTATCAAGGTTAAGTCACAAGAGGGGTATTTTGGTAATTTCAGCATGTTTGTAATTGAATATGGGTAAGTTGTAATTTTAAGGAAGTATGTAATTGAAAGTAAGTTAGATGTTTGGGGAAATTTTGTGAGAGATATAATATGTGGGGGTTTATTTGTGCTTAGGGGCAAAGTGAAAATTTTCCTTAGGGAGATATTTACCCCATTTTCCTATTTCTTGTTGCCTGGAGATGTGGGGATCTACAAAAGGCAGGAAGTGAGCTCTCTCTCTCTCTCTATTAGTTATGGGTTGGAGAAGGGAGTTAGGGTTTGTGAGTTAACATCAAAGGTAATGTTTTTCCTTGAAGATCTCTTCTTTCTCTTCTTTTTAATTTATGATTTCTGGTGATGAGGGATTACAAGATCCTACTGTTGTCACCATGTGTAAGGAGAAGAGAGAGAAGCAGACAAATCAAGAGAAAGAGAAAAAAGAAATCATGAGTAAAGGAGTTGGATTTTAAGCTTCATTAAGGTATGGAACTATTATGTTGATTTTGTGTATGGGAGTACTGTTGGTTTTGTTATCTATAGATGGATTTATAGAAAATTAGGGTTATGTTGTCTAGGTTCTTTAATCAGGAGTTTTTAAGATGAATTTTGAAAGATTGTTTGGCTTATGAAATCGTTTCTATTTGTTTTTCTTCGATCTGAGATTGGATCTGTTTCCTTATGAGTGCCAATGCTAAGTTGTGACATTCTTCAGGAGTCGTGCATCTTTTGCCTCTGGGTCACTCGTGAATTCCTTCATGACATGTGAATGTGCCATTCTTCTTTAGCTACCGACTCGTGATTTCCTTCACGAGTCATGCATTATTGTCCGAGTCACAAGCCCTTTCACGAGTCGTGAACCTTATCCCTCTTGCTTCATTCATGAATCCCTTCACGAGTCAAACATTTCTTCACAACTAATAGACCTATCGAGACTATTTTGCATATAAATTGATCTAGAGAATAGAAAATTGAATGATTCTTATTGGGTTTGAAAATAGACAACTATACTGATGGAATATGACATGGTATGATAATCATGATAGCACAGCGGAAAAACAAAAATTTTTATCATACATACCATACATATCCAAAACTAGGAACGAAAACATGCAATTTTAGGTTGTAGAACTTACAAGTTAAGATGCCTTTTAGATATTGATTTCGGTGATGGCCAGCAACTAAGATGATTTTGTCCGCCTTAGATCTCGATTACCAATGCCAAAGAATAGCCTTTTACGCCACTCCCTCTATTCTCACACACACGCTTGCACCGACGGCTTAAAATCGAGATTGCTAGCTCTCTATTCGGTATTGTGTAATGGTTATAGTTTGAAGCTACAAAAATTGATTTTGTACTTCTCTTAGGTTACTATTACTACCCAAGAACACAAGAGAATGAGGAACTATCCTTTCTCCTTGTGAAAAATTGGGCCAAAAGAATTGAGAGAGGAAGAGATGAAATTCACGCCAATTGCATAGAAGAACTAGGGTTTGCGCCAACTTCTTCCCCTTTTTCTCCTAGGGTTTTATTTCTTTATATATCATTATCTTTTAGGCAAGTGTTTTCATCTGAATTTACTACCTTAAGATAATTAATTCAAACTCTATCACTTCCTAAAGATAAGTCATATATTTTGAATTAAACTCCTTTGAATTTAAAATTCAAATTTGAAATAAAACATAAGACATTTAATTAAATGAAATCACTTAATTAAATAAACAACATGTGCCAAAATTCCTTGGTTTCCCTCTTGGAATTTCGGCCACTTCATTAATTATATAAGTGATTTGATTTAATTTAAATTCCTTTAGGCTTTAATACTCAATTAACTTAATTAACACAAGATAATTAATTAATTGAAATTAAACCTTATGGGCTGAATTTCTCTCTCTCATGGATCAAAGCCCATTAGCAATTTTATAACCCATTACATACATTAATTTGACTTTAATTAAAAGCCCAAATTAATGCCCAATACTTAATTTAAATATTTTAAGCTCAATGCTTTGTGTGCGATCCTATAGGTCCATTTAATGTTGGCAATGAATTAATAAATTAATTCAAATGCTATATATATTCTCTAGCAAGATATTATAGCAATCCAAATTAAATGAAAATGCATATGGCATTTAGTGACCTAATGCAATTTTGCATAATCCCTTACCCATAAATATCATAATTAATATAAGGCATGGAACTAGTCATCCTTATATATATATTAATTCCTTTCTTGATATTCCAGTGACACTGAACTCTCAGATAAATAATGATTACTCATTATTTCATCTCAGTATGGCCATACACTTCTCAGTTCACTGATCAAGTGGCCGATGATATTTTCTCTCTTATTGAGAGGGGTAATCCCTTCACTTCTCTCATGCTTTCTAACATGAATCAATGCATACCCAATCATACCTGTACTTGTCACTCTGTTACGAGCATGTTAGGTGTATGTCAAAGTACACAGTAATTCATAAAGAGTTTCATAGAGATTTCAGGTCTAAGAACTCCGATACAAAACTTGCATATGAGAAACACTTATGACTTGTACCATGTAGTGTTCTCATGAGCGGATTGAATCCAGATACCATGTTCTTTAACATGTATCTATGATCTCTGATTGACACTCTTGTCCTAATGATCCGTAAGACAGAACTCATAATATCAGAGAGAGCATACTAGTCTTAATTCATTTGTTATTCCTATAACAATGACTGACTAGGGATATTTAGAATGAAGTCTCATTTGTTTCAAGGTCTTACAATCCATGTGCCTCACACATGATAACTTAAACCGAAATGACATTCTTGGATAGTTTTATCAATTGACATGTACAGGAATACAAAAGATAAAACAAATGCCTCATTTTATTAACTAAGTGTTTTATTACAATGTATTGGGGCTAGGGCTTACACTAACAATCTCCCACTAGCACTAGTCCCAATTGGGCATAGCCCTAAGACCGAACGCTCTCAAATGAGCCTCGTGCAGATTTGGACGTAACTGTTTCGTCAAAGGATCTGCTACATTGTCTTCACTTGCTATCTTGCTAACCTTGACGTCCCCACGATCAATGATTTCTTTGATCAGGTGGTACCTCCTGAGTATGTGTTTGGATTTCTGGTGTGATCGGGGCTCCTTTGCATGTGCGATGGCCCCGTTGTTGTCACAGAAAATTTCTAATGGATCTAGGATGCTTGGGACCACTCCTAATCCAGAAATATAATTTTTAATCCAAACAGCCTCACTTGCTGCAATATACTCAGATTCTGTAGTTGAGTCGGCAACGGTTTCTTGCTTTGAGCTTCTCTAGCTGATAGCACCACTGTTTAAAACAAAAACAAATCCAGATTGCGATCTAGAATCCTGAGTGCCGGTCTGAAAAGCAGCATCGGCATAACCTTGTATGACGAGCTCTTCTTGACCACCATACACCAAGAAGTGATTCTTAGTCCTTCGCAGGTACTTTAGAATCCCTTTTACAGCAGACCAGTGCTTCTCACCAGGGTCTTGCTGAAACCTACTGGTTATACTCAGTGCATGAGCAACATCCAATCTAGTACATAACATAGCGTACATGATAGATCCAATAGCAGATGCATATGAGATTCTACTCATGTTGTCCCTTTCCTCTTTGGTTTTAGGGCACTGTTCTTTAGTCAAAGGAACTCCCAAAGCCAAAGGTATGTACCCTTTCTTTGAGTCTCCCATACTAAAACGCTTTAGTACTTTGTCTATGTACTTTTCTTGACTTAGTCCCAAAAGCCGATTCGATCTATCTCTATAGATTCGAATACCAAGTATTGTCTCGGCTTCACCTAAGTCTTTCATTGAGAAACATTTTCCCAACCATTGCTTAACCTTTTGCAATGTTGTAATGTCATTCCCAATGAGAAGGATGTCGTCCACATATAGGACCAGAAACACTACTATGCTCCCACTAACCTTCTTGTACACACAAGGCTCATCTTCGTTCTTGATGAAGTCAAATTCTTTGACTGCCTCATCAAAACGAAGATTCCAACTTCGGGATGCTTGCTTTAATCCATAAATGAATTTTTGAAGTTTGCAAACCTTCTTAGGATGCTTAGGATTGACAAAACCTTCAGGCTGTGTCATATACACATCCTCAAGTAAATTTCCATTGAGGAAAGCAGTTTTGACATCCATTTGCCATATCTCATAATCATGATATGCAGCTATGGCAAGCAAGATCCTAATGGACTTGAGCATGACTATAGGCGAAAAGGTCTCGTCATAGTCTATACCATGAGTTTGTCGAAAACCTTTTGCTACTAGTCTACCTTTGTAGGTCTTATCAGCTTTTAGTTTGAATAACCACTTGCATTCAATTACCTTAGCACCTTCCGGTGGATCAACCAAGGTCCAAACCTGGTTATCGTACATTGATTGCATCTCGGATTTCATGGCTTCAAGCCAATTTTCCGAGTCTGGGCTTTCAATAGCTTCTCGGTAGGTAGTAGGATCCTCACGATCTACTAACTCAATAGTGTCACTGTCAGTGATTAGAAATCCATATCTCTCAATCTCCTGACGTACCCTACCAGACCTTCTAGGTACTTGTGTAATGGGTTCTTGTTCCACAACTGGTTGTGAACTTGATCCCATTTCCAACTCATCCTCTATAGGAGCTTGTGGCACTTGAATTTCTCCAAGTTCTACTTTACTCCCACTGTCTTTCTTGAGAAGGAACTCCTTTTCCAAGAAAACAGCCTTGCGAGCAACAAATACTTTGTTCTCGGCTTGTGAGTAAAAGTAGTATCCCTTTGTTTCTTTGGGATAACCCACAAACAAGCAGATAGTCGATTTGGACTCTAGTTTGTCAGATGTTAATTTCTTAACATGTGCTTCACAGCCCCAAATCTTGAGAAAAGACATATTGGGTTCTTTCCCAGTCCATACCTCGTATGGTGTCTTCTCAACTGCTTTAGTTGGAGTATGGTTCAATAGAAACGCAACAGTTTCTAATGCATAACCCCAAAAAGAGATAGGAAGATTAGCTTGATTCATCATAGATCGAACCATGTCCAACAGAGTTCGATTTCTCCTTTCGGACACACCATTCCATTGAGGTGTTCCAGGAGGAGTGAGCTGTGAAATAATACCACACTCCTTTAGATGGCTGTCAAACTCTTGGCTTAAGTATTCACCACCTCGATCTGATCGAATGGCTTTTATACTTTTGCCAAGTTGGTTTTCTACTTCGTACTTAAACTCTTTGAATTTCTCAAAAGTTTCAGACTTGTACTTCATTAGATAGACATAGCCATATCTACTGAAGTCATCTGTGAATGTCACGAAGTAGCTAAAATCACCTCTAGCATGTGTACTTAAAGGTCCACATACATCGGTATGTATTATTTCCAATAAGTCATTAGTCCTTTCACATTTTTTATTAAAAGGACTCTTTGTCATTTTTCCATGCAAACATGGCTCGTATGTGTCATAAGACTCTAAGTCGAATGACCCAAGCACTCCAGTTTTGTGGAGTCTTGAAATGCGTTTTTCGTTTGCATGTCCTAAACGACAATGCCAAAAGTAAGTAGGGTTCAATTCGTTTGATTTAACCCTCTTTGTATTAATGTTGTATATCGACTCTTTGTTTTGTAAATCAAGGATATAAAGGCCATTTTACAACATGGCATTACCATAAGAAATGCCTTGGCGACGAATATGAGCATTGCCATTTTTAATAACAAAATCAAATTCATCATTATCCAAACATGAAACTGAAATAATGTTTCTGCTCATAGCAGGCACATAATAACAATTATTCAAAACAATACAAAGTCCGGAAGGTAAAGTGAGGTGATAGTCGCCTATCTCCATGGCAGCAACTCGTGCTCCATTCTCCACATGGAGGTCCACTTCATTCTTCCCAAGTAACCGCCTATTTCTTAGCCCCTGCACATTTGAACAAATGTGAGAACCATAATCGGTATCCAATACCTAAGTGGTAGAAATAGAAAGGTTAATTTCAACAACAAAAATACCAGAACTGGACGCCTTGGCTCCATTCTTCTTTTGTTCTTCCTTGAAGAGAGCGCAATTCTTCCTCCAATGCCCTATCTTATTGCAATGGAAGCAAGTGCTCTCACTCTCTTTGAGTTTTGGCGCCTTGGGCTTGGATTGGGCCTGAGGTGCACTCCCACTTGACTTGGGTTTTGCCTTTCCCTTTCCCTTTCCCTTAGCAGGTCCCTTCTTAATTTCCTTTTGAACCATTAGTACGGGATTGGTCTTTCGAATGTTCTCTTCAGCATTCTTAAGCATCCCATGAAGCTTAGTGACTGACTTGTTCATTGCATGCATGTTATAATTCATCACAAATGGATCATAAGCAGCAGGCAATGATCCTAAGATCAAGTCAGTGGCCAATTCCTTTGGCACTAGTACCTCAAGATTCTCAAGAGTATCAAGATACCCTTTCATCTTAAGTACATGGGTACTAACAGGAGTACCCTCAGCCATCTTGCAAGAAATTAAGGCCTTTGTTGTCACGAACCTCTCGTGACGAGCTTGCTCTTGGAACATCTCCTTGAGGTGCACCATGATTGCATAAGCCTCTTGGTCCATAAATTGCTTTTGCAAGTCAGGCACCATAGTGGCCAGCATCAGACAGTTCACATCGTTGGAGTCGCTCTTCTTGGTCTCAAAAGTTTCCTTTTGAACCGCAGAGGCGTTCCTTCCTGGTTCTTCAGGTAAGGGTGCATCCAAAATATACGACTTTTTCTCTTGCTTAAGAACTATTCTTAAGTTTCGAGACCAGTCTATGAAATTGGTGCCATTCAATTTGTCCTTTTCAAGGACCGATCGCAATGAGAAATTGTTGTTTGAAGATGCCATTTTCAATCTACAATAAAATTTAGCAAGATTAAATGAGGTCTTAATGATCCCATAAACCGAATTAATATCCCCTTAAATAATTCGCGTTAGTGATTTAATGTGGGCCAAGATCCACTTTTCACAACAACTTATTAGTCAAGCTGAGCCTGTACACCTAATAAGTTAAGTTACTTAGGTAGGAAAACTCCAATCATGTCTCGTACATGACTCTTGGATCAAATGGGCTAACATCTTTAAGATGTTATAGCACAACCCATTTATTAATTGCCTAGGTCCGAGCATCCCATTCCATGTTAAGTCCAACCTACATTCACAACCCATGTCTCACAAAGATAATCGGGCGCATCTAGAACTCCTAGTCTACGTGACCGATGATCGATGCCTTGACATGTTTCGAATTAGGAAGGCAACTTTGTGACTTACTATTTTTAGGGATTCATTTTATTACGGCTTACATGGCATACGCTTTGTCATCCATACATAGCATGCATATATATATAATTGCATAAAGTAAAGCGTGACAAACATGGGCCCAAAAACCTACAACTAAGATTCTATACTATTACATAAGAATCTTCGAGTTGGGCTTCTCCACTCCGGTGGGCTTCGTCTTGATTTACAAAGTCTTCAAGTATATTCTATTCTAAGAAATAAATGAAAAACTTTTACAACAAAATATAATGGCTCGCAGGCCATATTTAATTACAAAACCCAAGGCCCATGAATGCACCATGCATATCCATTCATCACACCAAACTAGCAAATAAATATACATAACATTCATGGATAAAAACAAAGTCCAATTTTATTTAATTTAGCCAAGCCCATTAATGGAAATTGTGTACTTGAACCTTTAAGAGAAGACCCCATGATGGGCCTGGGCCGAAGTCCAATGGACTAAATCCTCTTATTGAATAAGTTCTCTTAAAAGCCCAAAACACAAACTAGTTAGATTTGTGCTATAAATCAACTCTAGTATAATTTTCAATTTTGCCATTTTTAATTTTATGTCATACAGCCCATAAACATTAAAAATACATATAATATGTGCTAACATGAATTAAAATATAAAATCATGAAGAACACATATATGGTACACGGCATTCATGCAAAAAAACAAACAAACAACAAAACTAGTTGTTTAATGCTTATGTAATGCCATGAAATGCACAAACATTTAAATCAATTTTATGAGTCATTTAATAATCTAAATAAGTCCATAAATATTGATTTAATATTCTGTACCATTTTAATCTAAATGTGTTTTTACCATTTTAATCAAAACAAAACAAACAATGTTGATTAAACATGTAACAAACACAAACTAGTCATAGTTTTAAGTGATTTTAAAATTAATCAATTAAATTGTCATGGACCATAATTAAAACCAAATTTAAAATATGTCCAGACCTGATATTTAATCTTTAAAAATCACTTACAAACATGCCGAAATCAATTTTACATTTAATTTTGAAAACTAGTTGTTAAACTAGCAATTTACATGCCAACTAGCACCTAGTTTCATAATTAACATGTACCATCAGGTATAAATAATTAAATCCGACCATTACCAGCCCTAATAACATCTTAGGACAGTATATTAACATGTCATATTAATTATAATACCTATCTAATCAATTAAAATCGTTTTTACACCAAAACAATGCAAAAAACTCAAAACAGAAAATTTCAGATTTACATGTTTTCAAAATAACGATTTTTAATTAATTTTTTCATGCATCTAAAGCACTAAAATAAGCATGTCTAGGCTCTGATACCACTGATGGAATATGACATGGTATGATAATCATGATAGCACAGCGGAAAAACAAAAATTTTTATCATACATACCATACATATCCAAAACTAGGAACGAAAACATGCAATTTTAGGTTGTAGAACTTACAAGTTAAGATGCCTTTTAGATATTGATTTCGGTGATGGCCAGCAACTAAGATGACTTTGTCCGCCTTAGATCTCGATCACCAATGCCAAGGAATAGCCTTTTACGCCACTCCCTCTATTCTCACACACACGCTTGCACCGACGGCTTAAAATCGAGATTGCTAGCTCTCTATTCGGTATTGTGTAATAGTTATAGTTTGAAGCTACAAAATTTGATTTTGTACTTCTCTTAGGTTACTATTACTACCCAAGAACACAAGAGAATGAGGAACTATCCTTTCTCCTTGTGAAAAATTGGGCTAAAAGAATTGAGAGAGGAAGAGATGAAATTCACGCCAATTGCATAGAAGAACTAGGGTTTGCGCCAACTTCTTCCCCTTTTTCTCCTAGGGTTTTATTTCTTTATATATCATTATCTTTTAGGTAAGTGTTTTTTATCTGAATTTACTACCTTAAGATAATTAATTCAAACTCTATCACTTCTTAAAGATAAGTCATATATTTCGAATTAAACTCCTTTGAATTTAAAATTCAAATTTGAAATAAAACATAAGACATTTAATTAAATGAAATCACTTAATTAAATAAACAACATGTGCCGAAATTCCTTGGTTTCCCTCCTTGGAATTTCGGCCACTTCATTAATTATATAAGTGATTTAATTTAATTTAAATTCCTTTAGGCTTTAATACTCAATTAACTTAATTAACACAAGATAATTAATTAATTGAAATTAACCTTATGGGCTGAATTTCTCTCTCTCATGGATCAAAGCCCATTAGCAATTTTATAACCCATTACATACATTAATTTGACTTTAATTAAAAGCCCAAATTAATGCCCAATACTTAATTTAAATATTTTAAGCCCAATGCTTTGTGTGCGATCCTATAGGTCCATTTAATGTTGGCAATGAATTAATAAATTAATTCAAAGGCTATATATATTCTCTAGCAAGATATTATAGCAATCCAAATTAAATGAAAATGTATATGGTATTTAGTGACCTAATGCAATTTTGCATAATCTCTTACCCATAAATATCAGAATTAATATAAGGCATGGAACTAGTCATCCTTATATATATATTAATTCCTTTCTTGATATTCCAGTGACACTGAACTCTCAGATAAATAATGATTACTCATTATTTCATCTCGGTATGGCCATACACTTCTCAGTTCACTGATCAAGTGGCCGATGATATTTTCTCTCTTATTGAGAGGGGTAATCCCTTCACTTCTCTCATGCTCTTTAACATGAATCAATGCATACCCAATCATACCCGTACTTGTCACTCTGTTACGAGCACGTTAGGTGTATGTCAAAGTACACAGTAATTCATAAAGAGTTTCATAGAGATTTCAGGTCTAAGAACTCCGATACAAAACTTGCATATGAGAAACACTTATGACTTGTACCATGTAGTGTTCTCATGAGCGGATCGAATCCAGATACCATGTTCTTTAACATGTATCTATGATCTCTGATTGACACTCTTGTCCTAATGATCCGTAAGACAGAACTCATAATATCAGACAGAGCATACTAGTCTTAATTCATTTGTTATTCCCATAACAATGACCTGACTAGGGATATTTAGAATGAAGCCCTATTTGTTTCAAGGTCTTACAATCCATGTGCCTCACACATGATAACTTAAACCGAAATGACATTCTTGGATAGTTTTATCAATTGACATACACAGGAATACAAAAGATAAAACAAATGCCTCATTTTATTAACTAAGTGTTTTATTACAATGTATTGGGGCTAGGGCTTACACTAACATATACCTATATTTCATATGAAGAAACCAAGTCCTAAATCTGTTTCTAATTGGGTCATAATTCAGCTTGAATTCCGGAACAGTTTACTGCCCAGTCACTAGGAGTAGACCTCGGTGTTTTGTAAATATCTGAAAATATAGAAATTATATCAATATGATTTTTGATGTTTTAGAACTAGAAATATAGTGAAACAAGTTTGTAGAAGATCTTTTTTGCTAAAAATGCCTTTTGGTAGGTCAAATATCGCTTACAAGTTGAACTTAGAAACTGCCTAGTTATGACTGTTCACGACTCATGACTCCTGTCATGACTCGTGACATGTGTTACTCATGCTCAAGTGCAATGAGTCATGATATTTGCTCCCTGTCACGAGTAGTGACACCCATTAAGACTTGTGACACTTTCCTACTTCACCCAAACATGATTTTTAAGCCCTTTAGTGTCACCAAAGCCGGTCTAAACCTTTTTAAGTAACTTCAAAGCATTTTAAACATAAAATAAAGATAAGTTGTGACACTAAACATGTGATTAAATGAAACGATATATGAGAATAAAGTTAGTAAATGAACATTAACATTAGAATACATGAAAATGTTTACTTGTATTTGATG
The DNA here is from genome assembly GCA_037975025.1 of Excoecaria agallocha. Lineage (NCBI taxonomy): Eukaryota > Viridiplantae > Streptophyta > Magnoliopsida > Malpighiales > Euphorbiaceae > Excoecaria > Excoecaria agallocha. The sequence goes on from JBBPFJ010000151.1 coordinate 113,102, forward strand.
GTATTATAATGATTATACATATGTGATTTGGCTTTGCCCAAAAATATTGCACATTGATATTCCTCTATAATGACATGAGAATACTATGACATAACCGAATGATAATAAGAGAATAGTCACAAGGTTACATGTCTAAGTGAAAAGAAATGGGACATCACAATTTATGTTAAATTATGAAACCGTAGAAGCTTGATTACACTCAAGGTCATAAGAAGAATTATTGATCAGCATTGATATATAATAATCTGCTTGCCTGTTTGCTCATGCCTATACTATATTATGATTAGCATATGCCTGTCAGTAGTGTGCTAACGACTAAGATGAAATAATCTCACACAACTTACCTAAGTATAAAATGTTATAAGATGAAAAATATAAGTAAGATGATTGAAGTATATATATGATTATGTTAAAGTGTATAACTTGTTGTCTATAATCTGATAGACCATGAAAGTGAAACAAGGGATTAAATATGAACAATTGTTGACCTTAAGTTGTAAGAGAACCTACTTATTTACATTATATGGACATAAATGCTTGAGTGTTGCTATATATGTTTATGTCTTAATGTGAATAAGTATGAGAATAGGGAAACTACTCATAACAAGCAGTAACAAGGTATGTCATCGAGAACTATCTATGAGTTATGTAAGTTATATATATTGTATAGTTGATATGAGCATGGTATGATGAGTAGCCTGGCTTAATAGGTGAACAGGTATGAGTAATAAAAGCAGGTATTGCCATGATTCAAGATGCAATATATATATATATATATATTTGTTTGTGTGTGTGTTGGGGGGGGAGCGGGCATGCATACAATTTTATGAAGGTTTTTAGTAGCAAGATCTACACTTTCATATTGCTTCATTGGAATCACGATTAATGCTAACCATGACTAAATGTTAATGCAACTATGTGGTTACATGACATGTATCCATGTGTAATGGAGCCTAAAGCTCAACAGTGATGTATGATAAGAATGATATGCATTCTCTTATTAATTGTGGCTTTTGGCCAAATGATATACTAAGTAAAGAATAATATGTTAAATAAAAGATGTTCTTAAAGTGGTTAAGCCTGCGGGTCTTAGTTCAGTTGTGGATTAGATAGGCATGCCTAGAGAGATACAATCGCAGCTGCCATAGTTGACCCCGATTGGGTCTTATTCATTATTGGAACCATTGTTCAGCCCTATTTGGATCTATTGTTTGTTCCTTGCTGGAACCATTGTTCGGTCTCGTTTGGGTCTATTGTTTGTTCCTTGCTGAAACCATTGTTCGGCCTCGTTTGGGTCTATTATTTGATATCTTCAGATATCCATTGTATGATACCTTCGGGTATCCATTGCTCCCGTCATCCACCCTTTGAACTAGTACTTAGGCAGACTAGTAAAGATAATAAAAATGTGCATAAAATAAAGTAATACGTGCATCAATTTCTTCACTTCTGTAATATACGAATGATGAATGGATTACTGTATTGTTTTGTCTTAAATTTCCCATTGGCTATAAAACTATCTCTATTCAATGAAATGCTATGTTCATTATGATATGATTTTGATATCTTACATTTATTATGAGGAAGGTTCCCGTGTGTGTGACGGTGCGAGTTAATTAGTTTCACCAATAGGTTCCACAGTGAATAGATGGGCTACATGGGCCACAAGCCTATAATATTGTATTAAAACTTATACAAACCGTAGTATGCATAATGATCTTCATGTATGTGAAAGTTAGGATAGGTTTGCATATGGTATGAAAACTTTGTCTGTTAATCATGATATGTAATACCTGTTTGTTGAAATGGCATGCAAACCCGTTAGTATATATATGATCATTTAAACATGTATATACATATGTATGATTCGGATATAAAGCAAAGTGTAAAACATGATATAATATGATGTGTTATGATGTTTAAATTGCAATGATAAGATAGCATTAAGGGATAAGCTTGTATGAACCTGAATTAAGAATTGTATAAAGATATATAAAGAAATCATGTCTAACAATACCTCTATGGTTGTTACACGGCATAAGCACTCCCGTGTGCATGGATTTAATGTTGAATGCATAACTTATGTAACAATGTGATTAATACATTAAGTTAAAGTTTTGTACTATCAATAATCTGGATGACTGAATTCTGAAGTAGTAAGGATTAGGAAGGGTATGAATCAAGCTAGTTTAAAGGAAGAAAAGTAGTAGTAAGATGATGATAGTAAATTGACAAGTTTCGAAAGAAGATAATTTGCAGAATGCTCTAGACATTAGTAAATATGGTATTCTTAGTAAGTTTGAGGACTTCCCCAAAATATTCATTATGGAATGATCAATTTAATGGACTCATATGTTATTCTGTGTTATATAGGAAGTTGTATATGATGAGGTGAACTATGGAAAGAAATTATCTATAGAGTTTTGTTCTCTACTAAGCTTTATAGCTTAGCACGGACTTGTTTATCCATGTAGGTTTCAGGATAAGCTCCAGTGGATCGATAGTTATAGTGGTTTGACCACCATTGAAGAGAAGATCTGGCAGATTGCGGTTGCCTTTGATGATTTCAACATGTTTAGAAGGCCACTTATTTTATGATTCTTTATTTACAAGTTTGATTTATTTATATTATGGCATGTAATTATGGCTTGTATTATTATTAATTTTTATTTCTGTCTGATCTCTATTAGACATGATGATTGATGATTATCTATGGTTAAGGGATTAGGGTGTTACAATAACTGCTTATATTTATGCTTATGGTGATATAAGAAATCAAAAAAGAGAAATTCTAAATTTCCAACTTTTGCTATAACAGGGCATGCCATTGAGGTGCCCAGCAAGTATTTCCTTTCATAGATTGCACCAGATTGCAAGCAAGGGAAAATATAGTCTCATACAAATTCTTCCTTCAGATCCTTCACAACCAATTGGAAAGCCCCACTAGCCTTGGCCTTTTCCTCCAAGCCCTCCAACTCCTTCAATCCCTAAAAATTTTTGAACTTCTAATCAGGCTAACATGTAAAGGAGGTCTTGTAAAAAACAAATCAAAAGAATAAGGTTCAAAGGGGAACAAATAAGAACCTTCTTAGAACTTAAGACCAGTTGAACCATGAATACATACCTAACCAACATCACCAATGAAGCATGTAAGAGATAACGGTTTGATTAGCTGTTATCCAAATGAGTTTCACGTTTGTTTCACAATTGTAGTTTATTTAGGTTACGTAACCTTGTTACTTTTCACTGTGTAATTGTAGTTTGTATAGGTCTCTACTTCTGCTGTTAGTTGTTCCCATGCCATCTGCTTTTGTAGTATTTATAATGAACTTCTTCACATTAATATTTTCTATGAAAAGAGGAATTCTTTCATGGTATCAGAGCAACAAACCTAGAGTATAAACTAAAAAGGAATAATGTCCACAGAAAGCATTGTTGCTTCCTCCTCTGTTTTGTCTATGACATCCTTCACTTCCTTAAACTCTTTTACTCCAAATCTTTCTCATCCAATCTCCATTAAACTCACTTTATCCAATTTTCTCCTATGGCGTACACAGCTGATACCGTTGCTTAAAGGGTGTCAATTAGATCATCATATTGATGATTCATCTGTACCTCCCCCAAGAACTCTAGATGATGCAATAGTCAAAGAATCTTCAGTCATGGGTTGTTGATACAGGAGCATCTTATCATCTTACTGTAGATTTGGGAAACCTTAATCTTCATTCTGAGTATCAGGGTCCTGAAGAAGTTCAAATTGGTAATGGTTCTTATCTTCCTATTTCCAATATTGGCACTTCCTCTTTTAAACTTGGTAATTCTATATTGTCTTTTCATGATATTCTCCATGTTCCATCTTCTAGTCATAATTTGCTCTCTGTTTATGGTTTAACTAATTCTAATCCTATTTCTGTTGAGTTCTTTGCTAATTCTTTTGTTATTAAGGACTTGGCCACGATACGGATCATCTACCAAGGCCGGAGTAACAATGGCTTATATTCACTTTGTCTTCATCAAACCAAATTTGCTCCAAGTGTTTTCCTTGCAAGTTTGGATTTATGGCATGCTCGTTTTGGTCATGTTGCTCGTCCTATTGTCAAAAAAATTTTATCTAGTTTGTCTGTCTTTTTCGAATAATTCTAGTCCAACTTTGTGTGATGCTTGTGCTACTAGCAAGATTCATAAATTACCTTTTTCGTTATCTAATACAGTTACTCAATTTCCTCTTGATCTTATTTGTTCTGATGTTTGGGGTCCATCCCCTATTAAATCTGTTGATGGTTTTTCGTATTATGTCATCTTTTTTTTATCATCATTCGAAATACACATGGATTTATTTTTTGCATCATAAGTCTGATGTCTTGGATACCTTTATGCAATTTAATACCCTTGTTGAGAATTATTTTGGTCGCAAAATAAAACAATTTCAACCTGATTGGGGGGGGGTGAGTTTCAAGCATTAACACCTTTTCTTAAAACATATGGTATTACTCAAAGGATTTCTTGTCCATACACACCTGAACAAAATGGTTGTGCTGAAAGGAAGCATCGTCACATTGTCGAAACTGGTTTGACACTTTTGCATCATGCACATATTCCTTTTCAATATTGGACCTTTGCCTTTGAATGTGCTGTTTATCTCATCAATCGTCTTCCTACACATACCTTGAATTATGATAATCCATATCATAAATTGTTTAATCAAACTCCCAATTATGCTTCCCTAAAGGTCTTTGGTTGTTCATGTTACCCTTAGCTTCGACCCTATGCTAAAAACAAATTAGACTCTCGCTCTACTGCTTGTATTTTCTTAGGATATAGTAAATTGCATAAAAGTTATAAATGCCTTGACATTAATTCTGGTCAGATTTACATCTCACGTCATGTCTTGTTTGATGAACAAGTTTTCCCATTTGCAAAGACTGATTCTCTTCATACTCAGGTATCAACAACCCAGTCTCCCACCAGTCCAGCCTATGTTCACTTCCCTATTCCTTATCTTTCTTCACCTCATCAGTCCACATATTCTGCCCCTCCACACCAACCATCCTTTGCCTCCCAATCTGCTCCGGCATCACTATCTGTCCATATCCCTTCTCCACAATCTCTACCGTCCATACCGCTGGAGTCTCCTCTTTGTTCTCGTGCCTCCAACAGTTCCATGATTCCAGGAGAACCTACCCGGGCAACACCTTTTCTACCAAAAGTTCATCCTATGGTTACCCACCAACAAACTGGTCACTTAAAGCCTTGACATATTACTTCTTTAATGGCTGATGCAGACTCAGCTACCCCCCCCCCCCACCTGTTTCACAAAAGCAGTTAAAGATCCAGCATGGCGTGAAGCATTGGTAGAAGAATATACATCCTTACTCCATAATGGCACAAGGGAACTTGTTCCACCTTCTCCATCTTAAAATGTTGTTGGGTGCCGTTGGGTGTTTCGTATTAAAAGGAAACCTGATGGTTCTGTTGAGCGTTACAAGGCTCGATTTGTAGCTAAAGGTTTTCATCAACGTCCAGGGATTGATTTTCATGATACCTTTAGTCCTGTTGTGAAGCCAGCAACAGTTCGTACTCTATTATCTTTGGCTATTAGTTTTGGTTAGATGGTTTAACAACTTGATGTATCTAATGCTTGTCTTCATGGTAAGTTTGAAGAAACAGTTTACATGCAACAACCTCCGGGTTTTATTGATCCTTCCAAACTAGATTTTGTATGTCGGCTTCGTAAATCCATCTACGGTTTAAAGCAGGCTCCCCGAACTTGGAATCAATGTCAGACCAAGGCTTTATTACTTTTTTGATTTCAAAGCAGTAAATCCGACACTTTCTTGTTCTATATTAATACTGCTTCTACTAAAGTTTTTTGTCTTGTTTATGTGGATGACCTTTTGCTTATGGACAATGATTCCTCTGTTTTAAGCCGGGTTATTAGTGCCTTACAACGGCAATTTGCTGTTAAAGACTTAGGCAAATTGCACTACTTTCTTGGTATAGAAGTTGATTGGGTGAATAAGGGACTATTTCTTCATCAAAGTATATTGGTGACTTGCTTCGTAGGGCTAATATGCATGAATGTAGTTCCATTTCTACTCCATTGAGCATTGCTGATAAATTGTCAAAGGAAGGCAGTGAACCATTTAAAGATCTAACGTTATATCGATCCATTGTTGGTGGATTACAATATCTTCAATTTACAAGACCGGATATTTCTTACTCAGTTAACAGAGTTGCACAATTCATGCATTCTCCTTCGTTGGCACACTGGGGAGCGGTCAAAAGGATCCTACGGTATCTGCGTGGTACTTCGTCTCATGGCATTTTCTTTCGCTCCAGTTCTGCTTCTCTTTGTGGCTATGCTGATTCTGATTGGGCGGGTGACATTGACGACGGGAAGTCCACCACTGATTTTGCTATTTATTTGGGTACTAATATTATTTCTTGGTCGTCCAAGAAACAGCGTGCTGTTTCCCGCTCCTCTACTGAAGCCGAATATAGGACCTTAGCTACTGCCGCCTCTGAACTTCAATGGCTACAAATCTTATTGCATGAGGTTGGTTTTCAGTTGCCTCCTCCTGTGTTGTATTGTGACAACTTAGGGGCTACCTATTTAACTCTTAATTCCGTCTTTCACAATTGGAGCAAACATTTGGAAGTTGATTTCCACTTTGTTCGTGATCGTGTTTTCAAAGGTATTCTTAAGGTGCTTTATCTTTGTACAACTGACCAGATTGCAGATGTGCTTACTAAAGGGCTTTCGAAGCAACGATTTACATGGTTACGTGACAAGTTGACAGTTGTTTCTCAACCTGCTCAACTTGAGGGAGGATGTAAGAGATAACAGTTTGATTAGCTATTATCCAAATGAGTGTCACGTTTGTTTCACAATTGTAGTTTATTTAGGTTACGTAACCTTGTTACTTTTCCCTGTGTAATTGTAGTTTGTATAGGTCTCTGCTTCTGCTGTTAGCTGTTCCCACGCCATCTGCTTTTGTAGTATTTATAATGTACTTCTTCACATTAATATTTTCTATGAAAAGAGGAATTCTTTCAAAGCAAACAACCTCACAACCATAATTCTCCCTGTGACATCAATGAAATTTAGTAAAAATGCTTCAAAAACAAATAACTACTGATAGATCTCAAGAAGACCAACCAAGATGAATTATATAAAAGCTCAAAATCTTATTTATAGTGGGAAAAAAAGAAGAAGATCAGTTGCTCCGAGAAATTATAATGGAAACAGAACTTGCTAGAGATTTCAAGGACTCCAAATACTTACAAGAGCACTTTGTCTACATAATTTGGAAATTTTTATATTTTAGTATGCAAAACATAATTACTGATACACATCAAGTAAAACAAAATGAAGAAACAGCAATGCTGCTGGAGCAACCAAATGCAGAGTGCACCAACAAACATGCCATGCACTGGATAATAGAGAAATTTCCAAGCAAGAATCTCGACTAAAACTTGATTAGTCAACAAAAAGTTACAGCTCTTCATCAAACCAAATTAAAAACAAGAATATCTCTAGATGCATGTGCCCCAATATCATAAAAAATTGCACTATGCATTGCTTTTTACCTAATCTAAACTCTTAGTGGATTCTAATATTTATGTGCAACCTCAAGATTCATTTACTGGGGAAGATTGAAAGAGTCGAGATAAAGCTTGGATCCACATTCCATATTTCAATCTAATCTTTTCAGAGCTTTCGAGACACATAAAAATTAGGTCCTTGTTCCTTTGATAAAGTCTAACCATCAAACTTAGCATAGGAAACATACCTTAGTCATGGGACAATTACTGAGGTGTCTAACCCACCACTGTAGGCTAAAACAACCTTTTTTAACTGGCCAAGTAACCCTTTACTCTTTGTAGCTTCATACATAAACTTCCACTTCTTTATCACCGTATAAAACCGCTTGAATAGGTACTTTTAAAAAAAAAAATGGCTTTGTCAGTGTTTTATAATATATTAACATTGGCATTTGGTTCAAAAAAAGAAAAAAAAACATATTAAAAAAATGTTTAGAAAAGGGAATGATATTATTGCTAAAAACTAGAACATCAATCTTAAAATCCAACCTTTATAGCGAGGATTTGAACGAACAATGCGATTTCTGCCAATATAAGCATCACCTTGTAGCTCGCTCTTCTTTGCTCCTAAATGCAAGCCCACAACAAAACAGATTAAAAAAAAAAAAAGGACGAAAAATGTAATTTGCTGATTATCAAAACCGCCCACCTGATGGATTGAAATTTGTGATTTCCTAGTAGTGGATGCTCTGTGAATGTAAAAAGAAATCTTGAGTAAAAGTCAAAATCAATCAGAAGAAAGCAATGAAATTGAAAACGGCAAGAAAGAAAGGAAGAACTAAAAGGGCAAGCATCACCATTAAATGCGAGCGAGGAAGATTTTGAGATGACCTTCGATTGAGCTATTTCTTTCTGTCTTCTCCCTCTCCGTCTACACTTCGTTTGTGCTGTGTAACGAGTTGAGCTAAAAATTATTGAGTGAGGTATTCAGGGTTTTGACTCTTCTAAATATCCAAACGGCAACGTTTGACCTGACCTTTATAACTTCATCCTTTGTTTGGGGATCTCTTTACCCTTTTCCTCTACCTTTTGTTTCTGCAACATTAGCAGCTGATGAAAAGAAATTCGATCAAAATTTTCAGAAAGTCAGCAACTTTGGCTTCTAATGGATGCATTCCAACCCTTTTTCTAAAACCCTTCTTCAATACTTTCGTATCACAATCACCTCACTTTTCTTCTAAAACATTCAACGACAATACTGTATCACTAATACCCCACTCTTCTTCTTCTTCTTCTTCTCTTCAGATAATATCAGATTCTAACTCCAAATCTCGATTGAATCCTTTATACCATCTCCTTCCTAAAATCCAAAACCCCAACAACATCGTCAATATCATTTACTCATCCCTCAAACAAGACAATACCCAGTTATTCCTTCTTCAAAATGACATGAAGGAGCTCCTTCCTCATTTAGGTACCAGTGAAATCTCGAGAGTTTTGTTAAGATGTCAGTCTGATTCTATTTCAGCTCTTACTTTCTTTAATTGGGTAAAAAATGATCTGGGTCTTAAACCTACTACCCTGAACTATTGTTTTCTTGTTCACATCCTTGCTTGGTCAAGGGAATTCAAGCAAGCAATGTTGTTTTTAACTGAACTGATTAAGTCAGTTAAAGATTCTTCACCTAGCGAGGATGTGTTTCAAAGTTTAGTTTCATGCTGTGAAGATTGTAATTGGGATCCTGTCGTTTTTGATATGCTAATGAAGGCTTATGTGAAAGAGGGCATGATTGAAGAGGGTTTTAGGTCATTTATGAAGATGGTGGAGATTGGTTTTGTTCCTGGAGTGATTGCCTGTAATTGTCTTTTGAATGGGTTGTTGAATTTCAATTGCATTGATCAGTGTTGGCAGGTTTATGCAAAGATGGTGAAAGCTAGGATACACCCAAACTCGTCTACCTTTAATATATTAACTCATGTTTTTTGTCAAGATGGTGATGTTAGTAAGGTGAATTTGTTCTTGGAGAAGATGGAGGAAGAAGGCTTTGAACCGGATATAGTAACATATAATACACTAATCAGTTGCTATTGTAGAAAGCGAAGATTGAGTGATGCTTTTTATTTATACAGGATAATGTGTAGAAGGGGAGTGTTGCCTGATTTGGTTTCTTACACAACATTGATGAATGGTCTTTGCAAAGAAGGAAAGGTAAGAGAGGCACACCAGCTCTTTCATAGAATGACTCATAGAGGTCTGAATCCCGATGTTGTTTCATTTAATACCCTTATCTGGGGTTATTGCAAGGAAGGAAAGATGCATGAGTCAAAGTCATTGTTACTTGAGATGATAGGAAATGGGATTTGCCCTGATAATTTTACTTGTCGGGTTCTCGTGGAAGGATATGGGAAAGTGGGTAGGATTGTTTCAGCTTTGAATTTGGTTGTGGAACTTGAGAGATTTGGTTTTTCAATTTCCTTGGATATCTATGATCATCTAATAGTTTCTTTATGTGAAGAGGATCGGCCGTTTGCAGCAAAGAGTCTTCTTGAAAGAATCTCTCAGCGTGGTTATGCACCCGGTGTTGAAATCTATCATAAACTCATTGAATCTTTCTGCAAAAGTGATTATGATGCTGATGCATTACTTTTAAAAGCGGAGATGTTACAGAGTAATCTGAAACCCAATCTTGCTACATATAAAGCTCTTCTATACTGCTTATGCAGAATAGCCATGAATAAGGACGCTGAAGCTTTGATGGAAGACATGCTTCAATGTGGCATGCTGCCTGATCAAGAAATATGCAGGGTATTAGTGCATATGTATTGCATGCAAAAGGATGTTGCAAAAGCAGAATCATCACTGGAATTCTTTTCCCGGAGTTTCAAATTTTTGACACTGAGAGTTATAACCTCCTAGTCAAAACCTTTTGTGAGGATGCTGATGCTACAAAGTTGATAGAGCTTCAAGACAGGATGATCAAACTGGGATTTGCTCCCAGTGGTCTCACTTTCAAGCAAATGATTCATGGTTTTCGGAAAACAATGGCACCGGAGAAAGACAAGATTCTTGTTGAATGAGATATTTCACTTAGAATTCTTTGAGGAAGCCTAATGCTCCTGATTGGAAGAATGTGTGTGATGCAATGTGTCCTGGCGGCATGATTAACATTCACTGATTAGTGGTAACTTATATAAGCATTGCACTGTTGGTTGATTTGTTCCGATAAGGTAAAGCCTTAACAGTGGTAGCACATTTTTAAGGGATCATTCTGAATGATATTAGATTATAGGAAATTTCAGATTGTAAGAATTAGTTTATACATGCATGAATGAAGTGATATTTTATTAGTAATATTTGACAACTCCGGTATAATATTTATTTTCAGTGTATTTTTACTAGAGTTCATGTCTCGATTTGCGTGTTTTTTTTTTCTATTTTTAGTATGAAAATTCTTTTTTTATGCTGAATGGAATTATTTTGTGCATTATGAAGTTTTTAAGTGATTAATAGTATATTTTAAATTTTGTGCAGAAATGGTGGTCTGGCACTCGGTTGAGACCATTTGTCTCGGCCGTGTGCTATGCAGATCTTCAAAAAGCACCGTTTCACCAAGGGATTTGGCTGAGATCAACTGTCTCCGCCGTGTTCAATGCAGAATTCGAGGATGATTCGATCTTAAAGGTATGTACGGTTGAGATCAAAGTGTCTCAGCTATGTCCTGAAGCTACAGTACTCTTTTAACCATTTGGACTCGATTGATACCAATCGTCTCCGCCGTGTCCTGCACTGGATTAGTGTAAAAGTTGCATTTTGTTTGGCTGTAAAAAAGGAGATTTTTTTAGGTTTTTGAAGTTTTAGGGTTTTCGCTGTAGTTTTTGGTCGTCGTTCTTCATACTTTAGGATTTCTACATATAGTTTTTATAGATTTACTTGTAAAAATTATACTTTTAATATAGTTTTACATCAAAAATATAAAAATACATGGGTATAGTCAGTTTATAGTTTATAGTTTAAAAGTTTCAATTTTCAATCAAGCTCAACTTGGAGAGGAAGAGAATAAATTACTGCAACTTTAAATCCACATCTTCAATATGGGTTTAAGAGTTTCTTGTTATATTTTTCTTATTGTTTCATTGTGAATAGTGAGTAGTTATTTTGTTATTTGGGGATCTTTGAATCCCCTAAATCATGCAAGGAATATTAACTTATTTTGTTAATATATATTTCTGATGTTGCTTTTCTCTTGTGCTTATCTTGATATGGATGTTATGCAAGTATCTATGCTATTAATCTTATTCAAGTTGATGGATTTATGCTTGTGTAATGTTTATGTCATGCATATTTGTGTTTTCTTCACTTATGTTGTAGTTGATAGTGTTTCCGAAATGGGAGCGGTTAGATCTAGGGTTTGTGTATTGTAAATTTTGAAAAAGAGAGAAAAATGAATAGGTGTTGGTTTAGGAAGTTCCGGAATGGGATATTAGTTTACATCTAGGTCTTGGGACCCGTGCTTATACTAGCTATCGGGTAAGCTTTGGAATGTGATACCAGGTAGTTAGAGTAGTAGACTCCGGAATAGAATACTAAGGGTTTAGATGGACTGTATACACATCTGAAATGTATGCATGTTATGTTAAAATGAACCTTACATAGAAATGGAAAGGATTAGGTTATTGATCAACATCTTTAGCTATTGTTATTTCTATCAATTTCATAATTTTTGTTTTAATTGTTTTGCTAATTTATACTTTGCATTGCCTTACTTTTATGTTAATTGTTTTTATCCCCAATCACACAACAAAAATCAACAAAACAATCAGGTAATTCTTTAAGCATATATTCCAATCAATTTTTTACCTTGCACAAATTGTTTCCCTAAGGTTTGATATTTGCGGCTCTTAAAAAATACCTTACTTTATTAATTGTCGATTCAGTACACTTACTGATATCTGACCAATATTCTTACCTCATACCACTCTAAACTATTGTAAACTTTGGGCTATTGCATTTCTTATAACTATTTTTTTATAAACAATATTTTATAAAAATTAAATTGAAATTTAAATAAAAATATTGTTTTTCTAATAATAATAATAATAATACACATTTTTTAAAAAACTTTAACTTTCAAAAATATCTCATATTTCAATTAAATAAATAATATGTATTCATATTGAAGCAACAATAATTACCTTTTTCAGTTTTTTCGTTTCTCTTGTGCTTTAGTGATCATTTGTATTCGATTAAAACTCTCTAAGAGTGTTGAAATGCCAGAATGTTGTAAAAGATTAGAGTAAAGAGAATTCACACTAAACCAATAATCAGAAACCTTCCTTGCAGACTCTGTTACGATTTTTGTGGACACTCCAAAGTTGAACATATATCCGAATATGGTGAACTACTATTGGTATTATCGTATGATTACTTAAGTTATTTACCCCTTTTCATGATGATGGCTAATTGTTTAACTTTGCGTTCAAATATCAAATTTATTTTAGAGCTAAAAAGTTAATATTCATTTTGTAAAAATTTTGGCAGCATAACGGCTATAAAGTCATGCTACCCAAACCTGCAAATTGTCAAATTAATATTTTCAATAGGCAACCTCAACCTCCAATACGTTAACAACAACACAACAGTTCTAATATTAGTCACAATTCCTTATCACAACACATCATAAAACCATATTCACACAATCATCAAAAACACAAGTTCGCTATTATTTAGCATATATTACGATTTACATTACATGCTAAATTCTCAAAAGTCTAATACAAAATACATATAGATTTGTACACATCTCAAAATTTTTTCACATGTATATGCCACTTTACTCCTTTACTTGTCTTTAATTACCTATCCCTATGTGAAGTCAAGCAAACCACGTGTTAAGCAACAATATTCACTAGTGGTGGATACATTATACAAAATTTTATTTGCAAGACTATATGATGCAAAATTACCATTTTGCCTTTTATAATTATTTATTATCATTTTAACTTAGAATTGGTTCTGTTAATGATTTAAATTACCTTTAAGTAGTTTATTCTTTGATTCTTCTACTATTTATCATTTATTTCTTACTTAAGTGGTAAATTATAATTTAGTACCTAAATATTCCTTATTACATATATTACATTATTTTTCACTAAATTTGATTTTTTATGCTTTCTTTCAGGCCCTTTATAATCCACTTTAAGCCTAAAATTTATATTTTAATCCTTATACTTACTCATAAAATGATAAATTACAGTTTGGTTCATGAAACTTTTCTATAATTATAATTTTGCCCTTCTTTATATAAATTTCACCATTTTAACTCCTTTAAATCACATTTTCAATGCAAATTTATGATTTTATCCCTCATTTTCTTGCATAATTATATATTTCCCCCCTTTTTTGACTAATTAATAGCTTTTTTCACTTTATTTACTATTTAATCACATATATGATATCATTTATGCAAAATTTATCGTTTAGTCCTCATTTTTTTGCATAATTATATTTTTTATCGTAGTAATGCCTAGTAAAAACCCTCAAATCAGATATGCAAGATAAGGACTCCAATAATACCAAATAAGCTGGAGCGACCACTTGACATGATCAATTACTCCAGAGTGGGTTGAAGTGACCACTTGACGTGACCAATACCTTAACTACGAATCTAGTACATGCAAGTCAAATGTCGATCAATCTCATAGGGCTACCATGATATGTATCTCTATGGCTAGCTATTATATCCTAAAATTTTGGATTCACCACTATATACTAAGGGCAAATATTTTAACCATATTATGTCATATTATTCATATTATCTCATGATTTCTCTTAAGGTTCCACATGATGCCTTACTTTTCATTTGTCTATATCATGCACATTTAGGTGTAATATGTATGCATTCATCATAAACAAGTGAAATAACATCCAAATATAATACGAACATGTCATTTCCTTATAGTACCTTATTCGGCCACACATTTTCCATAAACATACATTATGATTTTTCATGCAGTTTTATTTCTCATATGTTCCTTTATTCATTTTAATCCTTCGTTTAAATATATACATTCAAATTATGTTTCCTAACCTTTTATTACATAATTGATCACAATTATGTCCACATTGTGTTTACTATGTACACACGAAACTGAAGGTGCTAACTATGCATACTAGATTCATCTATCATCATAATACTTAAATTATATCAAATCTTCCATGAATTAGCAAAAATTACATGGTAACTTTAGGTACACTATCTGGTCTCACTAAGTTCCACCACACTTTAATTGTTTTTCTTTCTTAATTCTTAATCATTATGTAATATTAGCTCATTTTATTAGGATTTATGAAATTATTTCACATTTAAACCTAACTTACCACAGTTACATAATGTAAAAATTAAGCTAAAATTCAAGGAATTAAATAAAATTAGTGTGTAAAATTGGATCCAATAACCTCAAATGGCTTGAAAATCACTATTCTTTTCTTTTTTTTGTGACTTTCTCACTCCTTGATCTTTTCTTCTTGGTTTCCACCTTTAGGCCAATTGAAGGAGGGAGATTTTGTGAGTTTATGCCATGAATTTCAACACATAAATGCTACTAAATAACTATACTAATGATGCTCTATAAAGTATATACCAAAATTCCTAATTAATTCTAACAATACCTTAAAAAATTTACCTAATTAAGGCAACTTTGTATCACTAGAAATCCTTATTTTCCAAGCTTTCTTTTGTAAAAATTTGTTTTTTATGATGAAGAGAAGGCTTTTTAGTGTGTGTAGATAAAATTTGGGCTTAGAATTTGGTGGGAATTAGAAGAAGTGAGAAGAAAAAGGGTGTTGTGTGTTTGTGGAAGATGGTTTAGATTTGGGAGGAGGAAAAGGGGAAAATGTCTGTATTTTAGGAAGGTTTGTAGAAATTCTAGACCTTCCTAATTTTTTCTCTAGTGCTTTAGATACTGGATCTTGAGACGGCTCCTGATCAGAGTACTAATGAGAAAATAATTTCTCATAAATAGATAAGTAGCAGAGGTGCCAGGCTTTCTCCTTGGATTTCATGTTTTTAAAATATTTTTTTGATCTCTCTTATGGGTTTTAAATGTTTCAAAATTCTTTTTAGGTCTTTTGCCTCTTTATCTCTTTCAAACAGTGCAAAATGAGAAATTTGGATTTCAAAACTTGGAGTAGCCTCATGTT
Organism: Excoecaria agallocha; assembly: GCA_037975025.1. Classification (NCBI taxonomy): domain Eukaryota; kingdom Viridiplantae; phylum Streptophyta; class Magnoliopsida; order Malpighiales; family Euphorbiaceae; genus Excoecaria; species Excoecaria agallocha. The sequence continues at coordinate 128,846 of JBBPFJ010000151.1, forward strand.
TTTTGGCTTTATCTTAGACTATAGACCTCATAATCATATGATTCCAAAGACAGTTGAATATCAAGACATAGATATACAACTTTAATGAAGAAACCTAAACCTAGTTCAATTTGTAAGATTGTCAAAATTAGGTACGAACATAGATGACCCAAATTTATCCCTGCACCCAGATCAATCAGTAGTAATTCAGACATATCTCCCTACACGGAGCTCATATTAAGGTGAATCTAATTTTGATAAAAACTAGAATTATTTTTTAACAACTTTTATGAAGAGAGTATGATCTAATTCCGAACCCATTATTTCCAATAAGTTTTCAAATTAAAACACCAATTCTATCCCTAAAAATTTCTTAAGAGCAATCATCAATATTTTGACCATAAATTCCGATCTACAAATCCAAATTAGGTGATTTGTAATTCATTGGTAATATAAGACATAGGGAAACAAATTCAAAAAAGACACTTTGCTAAATAAATGTCATATTTGGGTCTGAAAATGGCAAAATATTTTGAGTTAAATGTCAGTTGGTTGAAAAAAAGGAGGGCAGAAGTCAAAAGTCAATGAAAAAGTCAACGGTCTATGAGTGGCTCCTAGAGTGTATTTTACACCAGGGAACTTGGCAAAAATCGAGGTAAAAAATTTAAGTTTTATACTATCCCATTTTGGGATATTTAAGGCTTTGTTAAGCCTTAATGATGATCTTCTCTCTCCTCCCAACTTCATCTTCTTCCTTTTCTTCTTTCCTCTCCTATGGAAAATAGATATTTTTAACTTCAAAAAATCATATAAAATTAGAAAAAAAGCTATAGAGCACCGAATCCTTAACTTATGATGGAATTGACACTGAATACCTGTAATATTCTCGAGCCCTAAATTCCATAAATTTAAATATTTAATTTTAATTAATTATGTAAATAAGTTTTTTTTTAACTTATTGTTTAATTAATTTTATAGATCTATATTAAATTTGTTAGTTTCTTCCCTAAATTCAATTTTGTCAATTAATTGTTAATTAATGGGTATTTTGTTAACTAATTTCATGATTAATTTATTATTTTAGCTCATAAATGAATTGTTCTATGTTGTTAGTTTATTAAATATGTGTTTGTTTAATTCCATTATTTATTTGTCAATTATATGTTTTATTATTTTAATTTGTTAATTATTTGGGTTGTTAATTAATGTTTAGTTTCACTATTTACTAATTGAATGTTTTATTAATTTGTTTTTATCTAATTTTTAGTATGTTTTGATAATATTATATTTATATAATTTTGTTGTTTTACCAATTTCATGTTTATTCATTTATTTGGGCCAAATGATGGATTTTCTTGTTTCCTGCATGAGGTTTATTTCCAGGTCCTTTAGTGATGTCCAATTTTTTTCATCGCTAAAAGTGCCAGTCACCCCCTTGGACCTTGAGTCGTGACTCACTCACTTGGACCTTGAGTCATGACTCACTCCCTTGGACCTTGACTCACCCCCTTGGACCTTGAGTCATGACCCATTCCCTTGGACCTTGAGTTATAACCTACTCCTTTTACTCACTCCCTTGGACCTTGAGTTATGACTCACTCCTTTGGATCTTGAGTCGTCACTCACTCCTTTCATGTTCCTACCCCTTTTTTGTCCTTTTGTGATTTGGTTTAAATCCTCTTTAATTCCCTTATTTTGGCCCATTTGATTTCTTTCCTTTACTATTCACATTTTTTTACGTGTTTATATATATTATTTTAATTATTTTTACTTTATATTAACATTTCTTTCATTATTATTTATTTCTATTTTATATATTTATGTGTATATCTAATTATCAATTTAATTACTATTGTTGTCATTATTACTCTTATTAATGTTGTTTTATTATTATTATTATTATTATTATTATTATTATTATTATTATTATTATTATTATTATTATTATACCCATTTCATGTCCAAATTTAATTATTGCATTTTATTATTATATATTATTTTATTCAATTCATTATTAACTAATTTTCATCATTATTTGATTTAATTTATTATTAACTCATATTATTATTCTATGTTCTTTTAATGCACATAACCCACTGACGCATCGAGTTGAGTTAGAGAACTAAAGTGGGAGATTAGATTAGAATTTTCTTGTTTTTCTTTATTTATTTTTAGGTTTGTTTTTTTGCAAACTTTAATTAAAAATAACATTTAAAATATTTGTACTTAATTAATTGGATTTTTCTCATAAAAAGGACCAATGTCCTATTTTATTCAAAAAATCACATAAAGATATTTTATAAATATGCATGAGGAAACCAATATTTTCAATTCAATTAATAGCCCAATTTATGCATGTTTTACTTATATTATTATTCTTTGACGTTTTGTCCATTGCAATGAATGGAGTTTTGAACAATAAATTGAAAGGTCAACAAATAATTTATACTTTAAATTAATCAATTAACTCGATTCCTTTTTCTCAAACCGCATGGGCTCAATGCCCTATTTTTGTTCAAAATACACCTTAAAAATTCTGTCTTTTTTGCAAATATGCATGTAAGGATCAAATAAATGAATAAACATGAAATTGGTAAAACAACAAAATTATATATATATATATAACATGATTTTATCTTTACATTTAATCTTTTATTATTTAATGCTTTCAAATGCCATGCTTTACTGCTTTTCTTATATGCTTGAGTGTGCCTTTATTTTTCTAGCATAATAATTCATGTGAGAAAAGAGATAAGATATATTAATCTATAAAACTCAATTATATAACATTAACCAAAGGTATAAATAGGAGTGAGGTCCTGAACTATCTTTGATTTTGGCCTAAAAAGGTTAAAACTTATTTTCCAATGCTTTATTGGGTGGCAACTCCATGATATCACCAATGATGAATGGAAATACCTTGAGCTATTGTCTCATGGATTTTTGAGGCCCGAGGCATCATAGACTGGGTTGAATCCCTATCTATTGCAAAGAGAACAACCTTCGTAAGTTAAATGAGCCTTGATCTGATCTTGAGTCTTAAAAGTAGGCTTTCGAGAGTAAGTTAGATGCCTTATGGGGTTTGGTGCATGTCACAGCGGTGACTTCGCTGAGCACCATGAGATTTTTCTCTGAAAGTACATTTGGTTGATTTAATATAAATAAGTTTGGAGATTAAAATATTTTATCTCTTTCAAAAAATTGCATTGCATTCATGCTAGAAACTTAAAATTAAGTTAGGCATCCCTCGTTTAGCCTCGATGCATTCCTAAAACACGACCCTGCATTCACTCAATGTGGGAAAGTATTAGGGAGGACCATTAGCCTAAGCCTCACCTTTTGATATATTAAATGGTGATCCAATTGGTCATTATACTTGTGATGAGCTAGACCCATTGGCAGGGACCACGCTTAGGTGAACCTAAAGTTATATTTGTAGCACCCACTATACATATACCCTATTTAACTCACAAATTAAATACTATTAATTATACTTATATAAAATAATCGCCTAACCATCATATTACTTTTAATCATGTCATACTGTTTCATATACCTATGTATGTGCTACAAGTCTATTCCTGTTTTGCATTTCATACATTACAAAAAAACTGCAGATTAGCGACGAAAAATTCCGTCGCTAAATACCATTTTTTCGTCGCTAATTAAAATTAGCAACGGCGTGACGAACAGTCGCTAATTTAGCTACGAAAGATGTCGTCACAAATTTTTTTTTTCGTCGCTAATTTATATTCCTAATTAGTCGCCAATATTTTAATAATAATATTTGGCGACTACAATAACCGTCGCTAATTTCGTCACTAATTATAAATTTACTTTGAAATTTAGAAACCAAATGTTAGTTGCTAAAACGGATTTCGTCAACTTTTAATTTATTGCATATTAGCGACACATTGTTTGTTGTGAATCCGTCGCGAAATTATAACATAATTTAATTTTTTATTTTTTATTTACCAAATTACTGCCATTATAATCAACAAAATAATTTATTGTATGCAGAATCATAATTTATATAATTTAATTTCTGTAAATAAAAATTCTCCAATACAATAATTTAAAAAATATAATATTACACATATACATTAAATTGCATAATATTTAAAAAATTAAACCTAACAAAAAACACAAAAAACTAAATAATGTACTATTGCACTTGCAATTACAGAAGATCCAATATGTGTTTCCAAACAATTCTATGCTACACAATATTGATAACTAAGAGCTTGATTATTTATACATTTAATATTTATACATACTGGCTGTTAGCTCCAACTATCTTTCTTTTAATCCAATAGCTCTTTCTGACTTGATTATTTCTATCCATTCACTTTCACGTCCAGTGATCTACCCATGCTTTCCTGTTTTTATAGATATATACAGTAAGAATATGCAAGCAACAAGGCACAACATATATAATTGGAGTATTTTTTACATTAATTTTGATTCAATCTTACTGGTTTAGGATTTAATATATGAGAAAGTGTTAATCAAGTTTCAATTAATAGTAGATGATTTTCACTTAATTAAGAAATCATGTTCATACCGTGAATATATATATATATATATATATATATATATATATATATATATATATATATATATATATATATATTAGGAAGAGATGAGACTAATCATATATATGACTCGGTAAACCACAAATAATTTCCATATATATATTTATATATAATTCCCTAAGATTATGAAGTTTTATTTAAACTAACCAGGAAATTCTAAGAAATTACTAATTTCTAAATTTAACAGTTCTATTATATTCCCTTCTTGTCTACTTTGATAACAAGAGCCAAACTATTGTAATGGCTAATAATGAAATAAAATGGAAACCTTTCTCTTCTAATAAAATTGAGCAACTAAAAGAATTGTAATTGCTCTAGTGAAAGTATCTAATTTTATATATTATTATCACTTATTAAGGCTAAAGCATTAAATATGAAACAAAGTATTAATATATTAATTATTCTTCATTTGACAATGCAAAATCATTAATTAAGAGTGAAAGTATAATTGTAACATAATTGTGTTTGTTATAATTAGATTTAGTTTAATGGGTTGGTACATTCTGCTATAGAGTAATTAAACAGTAATCAATTTCATCAACTAATAAGTTATACAAGAGAGTGACATCGAACTAGTTTTAGGTTCACTAGTCATGGAAAAGCAGAGGTTTTAATTTACTTGCAATAAATGACACATGGCACATATACTCATCAGATCAGGAATCAAAATTAAACTGTCCCAATCCGAATAAATGAAGATTTACTGAGAACGTATTTTTCTTAGCATCATAGACTTAGTTCAAGGATGTTTCTAAAAGACAAATTTGAAAATTTCAAGAAAATTTCAAATAATATCCCCAAACTACTGAAAGAAAAATCTATATCCAGTCCTAATTTTTAGACAATGAAAACAAACCTAAAATCCAGAAGTAAGTTTAAGTAATTCCAGAATATCACAATCACATTTGCCACATGATCCATTAAAAAATCTCATTTCAGAATAAAAAACAGAACGTTGTAGAGATTAATCATAGCATTTGCTTCTTTTATCTGAAACAACTAAATCTAGAGTTTTTCAACTTTCAAGAGACAGCAAACTTCCTATTACCTATATCAAAATAAGAATGAAACAACAATTTGAAAAAATCATTTGAGAAACAAAACCAACAGCTGAACGCTTTTGTTGCATCACAGAAAAGTTCTCACAGCATTAGACAAGTTAAGAAATAAATACTTAACCCCTAAAAAAGGTTAAAAATACAAATTTTCAAATAATAAAAAACACCTTAATGTGAAAACAGCATTGTTAACAATCCAATTCAACGAAACTCTACAAAAGAAGAGAACAAAACTAGAATTGTGAAACCTATTTAAGTATTGTAATAAACTGTTGGGAGAAAACATTTATCGATAGAAAGAACGAAATAGCAACATTCAAACTCCTATTTAATTTAAATCAGAAGAAAAAAAAAATTTTTTAAAAAAAGTTAAGAGCTTCAATTTCAAAAATGGGAATAAAATGCTTATGAAAATTCGCAAGTTCAAGAACAAGTTCACTTAAACAGAAACAAAGAGAAAACCTAGATAATTCAAATTAAAGCATAAGAATAAAATGAAAACCAAAAAAATCAGACCTCAATATCACCGAGTAGGAGGCCCATAATCTCCTCAGTCTTAATAGACAATGCGTGGCCCATACCCAAGCAATATGAGAACGAAATGCATACAAAGGCTTAATACATATACGAACTCCTGACCTCATGTTTATAATTCATTTAAAACCTAAACTTTAAACTGTTTAGCTTCTTATCATAACACTCAACTGTATAAAATGCAGGTCAGATGTATCATCTATACCTACAATAGTATTAAAATTTAAATGTTCAAATGAATTATAAAATAAAGTTCAGGTGTATCATCTATACGAATTAAGCCTAGTTAGAATTCAATGTGCAATAATCAATTGATTCCTGAATAGAGTAATCTCACATTACCTGCTTCAGTTTTATTTCTTGCAGCAGTTCTGAAATCGACTACGTGGGGAATCTCCTGTGTTTTGAGCTAACGATGAGGAGGATATTCAGCTTTGGTGCCATCAATCATTAACTGAGCTGCTATTCGTTTGTCAGTACTAGAAATTAGAGGCTGCCCATTCAGCTGCAAATTTGTACAAGTTGGAATACAGTTAAAAATCCATGCTTATTTGCTGCTTGTTTCTTTCTACTTTTAATTAAAATCATGAATTCTCTTTTTTTCTTTAATCTATTCTTAAGTTGCATCATCATGACATAATATACATGTTTACAATATTCAAAGAGTATCTTAAATTTATAAAAACCAAAAAGGATAAAAATCATAAAAGCATTTGACAGACATGCATTTGTATTGAATGAATCTGGTTAAGACTCAAGTGCATATATAAAAGCACAAGCAGTAAGATAATAGATCAATCAGAAAACATTGCGTTATTGAAAGATCATGAAAATGGTAACCATAGGCAACAAATTGTGAACTAAAACAAGCAAGTATTCTTTTCAAGCAATTGAAGACAATTTGTTCATGGCCAACGGCATACAAAAGCATACTTACATAGAGCCATATTGAAAGGGATGTAACAAGTTTGGGTAAAACTACACTCTACGTGGTGGTATGCATTTGACAGTTAAAATTTCATACCATCAGACTAGAAGCTCTCACAAATAAGGACTCCACAAAATGAACAAGAAACCACCAAGAACTAACGGCAAATGACACGGTTTACATCATAAGTGAACATAAAAAAATTGCCACAGTCCACAATCTTGAAGTTATTGATACCTATTCCTCGGTGACGACAGTGTTTCATCATCACCCAATGCATTTGCAATCATGTAGCTGCATCTTTTATGTTCTTTGAACCTGAGAACAATAAAATAAACCCATAACTTATATATAACTTTCAGCATGGCTTCAGTTTTATACTGCTAACCTATTTTAGCTGTTATATTTAGAAAACAAGAATCAAGAATAAAACAGAACTACAAATATAACACCATAAGCAAATAACGAATGAATTCTATGGAAATTATTATATATTATAAGAGCAGTCGAGGAGAAGATCTAAAACTTGAGGAACCAATCCATGAAGAAGCCAAAGGATTGATCATTGAACAAACGCCACAAATGAACAAATGCAGAAAGAGCTTGAAATCACATGAACCTAGAAACCAAATCCTCAAAAAGTAGCCTGAAAAACAGATCTATGCCCTTTTGAACGAAAATTCACACTTAATAAAACACCAAGGCCCTGAAACTTGAAATCAGACACCCAATTTAACAAATGCAACAAAAACCTAGGGAGCTTTTCCCATCCAAAATCCAAATCAAGCTATGCAAACAATTAAAACTTACAAATTTCAAATTCAGTAGCTTCAAAGCACCAAACACAAAAAAAAAAAAATGAAATGAAAATGAAAACGAAAACCCAGTCGACCAAAAAGAGTAACAAATGCCAAAAATGGGAGGAAACAAAAAAGATTCCAGCTTTCCTTGCTACTAATTAATTTGGACAAAGAGCAAATAAATTTTCCTAGGAATCAAACAGAGTGAGAATTGTATATCTACCTTCTCCATTCTCCGAGGGCAAGTACCTCCTCCGCCATATCTGACGGAGGTGGCAGGATCGGACCGTCTGATCCACCGTACCCTCCATCAAAACCCTTCCCGTTCTCCTCCGACACGAACTCTCTACCGGCGTTGTAGGTCGGAGTATGCGATTCATAAACATTCTCCCCTCCTTCGAACGAATCGAATTCTTGTTAGAGTGATGAATGGATAGGGATCAAGCAGATCTACTGTGTGATAGATACCAGAAGACGACGAGAGTTCGGCCATCTTCGAGTTGTTTCCTGGCAAAGATTAGCCGCTGCTGATCCGGGGGTATTCCCTCCTTGTCTTGGACCTCGGTCTTCACATTGTCGATGGTATCCGAGGACTCAAATGTGTGAGGCTTGGAGACAGGGAGGGACTTTTAGGGTTTTGTCGGGTGTCAAATGTGTAAAAATTACGGATTCATCCATCTGTGAATTGTTTTGTTCTTTGTTTTGTTTAGTTTTTTTTCACTATTATTATTATTGCATAAATTTAATTTATGTTATTTTATAATTTATTATAAATATTATTTTAATTTAAAACCATTTTTTCACTATTATTATTATTATTATTGCATATATTTTAATTTATTTTAATTTGGAGAGTATTTTAATT
>JBBPFJ010000151.1:142604-272694 GCA_037975025.1 Excoecaria agallocha
ACCTGATTTTTCAATAAATTATAGAAATTAGTTAGAGGCATAAACAAAGCCCAGTCCCTCTACAATTTTGTAGGTTTATGTCTCATTTAACTATAGAATTTTTAATTAATTCATTTTGAGGTCTCTAACTCAATTTACACTAGAATTTCCATTACTAGGTCAAAGGAAACCTATTAAGGTTTCAAAAGCAATTTTACCTCACATTCTCAACAAATCATTCAAAACTCAAGTCCAACTCATCATGTTCCAGCAGATAATTACATGTAACATGAAGATTCCTAAATTCCCATACCTTGGCCGAAAAACCCTATGTCTTCAATCCCTTACGATTTCCTTTCCTTTACTCTTTCTACCCTTCTCTTCTCCTTCACAAACATCATCATCATCAATTAAAATTTCCAGCACCTTATTCAACAATTACCTCCACCAAAATGAGTAAAAGAAGAAGAAGAAGAAGAAGAAGAAATTCAGATGATTAATTACCTTTAATTTGTTGCACATATACTTCTTGATTAAATCTCATGCATGCAAGGATTAGGAAGAGAGAATTGAGAGATGAGAGAAGAAGCAAAATCTGAAATTCTCCTCCCTATGCCATCCCACTCTCATCTCCAACCAACCATTGCATTTCTCTCTCCCACATGTAAGAGTTAAGCCTTTATAAAGGGGTGAAAAGGTTCTCTTTTGGTCCCCTTAAAAATTGCATGTCTCACACTTACCTAATTATTCTTTGCATGTTAATCTTTAACCCCTCTTTTTAATTCTTTTCATACATTGACCTATCAATTAATTCTACCTTTTAAATTGACCTCTCAATACATGCTTCTATCCATATTTGACCCTTAAATTTTCAAAATTACAAATTTACCCCAAATTAATATTTTTTTTACTTCGATTGCACCCTCAATTAATATTAAACCATACTCTTAAATTTTATTTTCATGCAATTAACATAATAACATGATAATTTACCCTCTTGACCCATAATTATACAAAATTCTCATTTAATTTAATTTAATCTTAATCAAATAAAAATCCCATTAAAAATATGCAATTTAAATTAGGGTTATGTTAGGGGCCTTACAATATCACCGCAAAGCTTATGTAATGACATAGATACTTCCACTAGGGGGCATGCACCATAACACATTACTTGTGATATGGGATTTTATGTATTGATTAAACTTTAATAAATTTAAATGTTAACCCATCAAGTCTTTCATACTCTGGTATGTACATTTCATTTTATTTGGAATGTTCAAATACATAATTGCCAAAATCCATCTGTATATGCTTTCAATAAAGAGAGCATATGCTATTGGTTTTCCATCGTACATCATACATGTTCATCAAATTTTCTGTTAACCCATGAGTTAATCCTGCCTAGGAAAGAGACCGCAAACCTCCTATGTAGGAGCAATAAGGTTGAAAGCATGTATTTCCTTTCTCTCACATGTGTTTGTCCATGCTACAAATATATGCATGCATTTTTAAATTAATTGTAAATTAACAATAATAACTAACAAAATGTGCATGTTTTGCATGTGCATCTCACTTTATGTATAATTTCTGCTTGCATAAATCATGATCTAAAATGTAAATGTAAGCTAAAACATATAAATCATATCTGTATAATTGTGTGTGGGCATGCATTACATTTTACATACAAACAAATAATGATAATTAATATAGTAATATAAAGCACACATTTTAATCCTCTTTGCCATGAAAATGTGTATATCTTGTTTGCGTGCCATGCATTATAATATATTCATTTTCATACATCACATGTATGCCATGTATCATATGTATGTTTAACATGTCTATATATCATGCATCACTCTAATCTTTTGACTTAGCCATTCTATATCACATACCTAGGTGGTTTTGGGGTTTCGATGATCACTTTTTTGGAGAGCTTCATGCAAAATAGTCAAAAGCAGAATCAGAATTAGAGATAGATCTGAGTTCGCTTGATTTCTTCAAGTCAACTTTTAAAGCTATAGCCATGGTAGATCCATCTGTTGGAAATTAATTGGTTACATACATCACATATATAAGCGAAAATTAAAATTTTTAACTAATATATCTAATCTTGCCATGAATATATAATATATATATTAATGAGAATAAGAAAAATCACCTTTGATTTTTGTTGAACAGTTGTTTTTTCTTCTCACAGGGTTGTCGCAAACCACAATGTTCAAAATTGAACACCTCCAATCGTAATCCACACCAGATAAGGATCAAATGAACCAAAAACTATTGGAATTACAAGGTGGTTGAAATTCCTTGATGCTAGCAAGGAGATAGTGGCTGCTAGGGTTTTTTTGAAGAAGAGAGAACATCTTTTCTTATGAAACTCACTTAACCCTAAAACCCTTATATTATTATTTTTTTTATAGCTAAGTTAAAAAAATCAAACTTCATTATAGGATTAGGCTCTTTAAAATTGATGGAGAAATATTAATTGGACTTTTGGAAATATTATTAATTCATTTGGGCTCAATTAAATCTAATTTAAGTCCTTTTATAAAGGACTCTACACATAACCCATAAACTAGGCCCTTTATGCATATACTTGGATTTAATCACCCAAATTAATTCTAAATCCATCCAAATTAAATATATAGGCTTTATAATACTTATGAAATATATTTAATTTATTTTATTTAAAGAATTAGGCCTTTAAGGCCTTATATTTGGAATTGGCGTGGAACCCATCCTTTGGTGGGTTTCTGCACAAAAACCAAATATTTGGGCCTCTAATATTTCTCCAATGCATCTATTAATTATTATATCAACCTTATAATATTTATAGTCCAATAATAATTAATTATAAAATACAATATTTCAATTAGTTTCATTTTCCAGAATATTTCTAAAAAGTTCTGCGGACATTTCTACTTGAGCATAATTAATTAAACTTTTTAATTAATTTTTATCTTATTTATTTGTATTCTCCCATAATAATATCAAATATTATTATCCTTGTCATTTTACCATTTTATCCTTTATATGTGTGTGACCTATTGGCTTCCTATTTATATTGACAGTATAATATGTAATTATGAATTCTATTCAAAACTCATATGATTTAAACTTTTTTAAATCATTTTATCAATCCCTTATTGATATTTATGATACACTATTATACAAGTCATAAGTGGCCTCTAGCTAAGCATCATGACTACCCAAATGTCAGGAAAGTCAAGTGGTTCTGACTATACCCTTTCATAGAAATAGTTATCGTGTAATTACTCCTTTCACCACTCTTATCTCAATTAGATTATGAGTATGGATTTATGTCAACTCATATAAATCTAACTATGTATGTTTTATTAATTTAACCATTGTTCCCAAAATACCCTTTATGGATCCCTATCCATCTTGGCATATTACTCTGGCCAGAGATTTTCTGAACAAGGCAATTATAGAATCATGTGAGATAACTTTCCTTAATAAATCTGGGATGGTGAATTCTTTATCGATTACACAACTATCTTCAAGTATGTCATGATATACCCAATCTCCTAACTATGTTAATCCCCAGTTGGAAGTAACCAGTTATGGAGGCAAAGTATATCACTTGCTACTTAAGATAACCTTGATGATCTCAAGTCTAAGAATATTTGCATAACTGCTATAAAGAGATTCCTCAATGATATAGATTTAATATCCATGTGAGGATTCTCTTTACATGTCTGCAATGAACTTGTTCTTCTAACAAACATTCACATGTTAGCTTTGATCATCTCCCATAATCACAGTTATAAGAACTACTGCTTAAACTATTCAAGAAGCATAACATATGCTAGTCTATCCGGATTAACAATGTCCTACTTGTTAATTCTATGACTAGGGATATTTAGATATTATCACATTTGCATGCAATAGTCATCTCATATCATGAACACTTTCATGATTGCCTTTGCACTGTGTTTATAATATCTAGAACTTCATTTATTAATTTAAGATATACAAACTCATGTATTTAAAAATAGTATTAATAAATGAATGATGCCTTTTATTAACAATATATATATATATATATGAAATTCATCCCTTTTACATAGGCTCTAGGGCATACTTTCTAACAATCTCTTACTTACACTAGAGCCAATTACTCATATGTCTTAAACCTATGTTATTTATATGGTGATCGTGCTTAATTTGGGAAAGTGCTTTAGTGAGATGATCCACCACATTATCATCTGTAGGGACCCTTTCTATCTTCATATCATTTTTAGCTACTATTTTCCTTATGAGATGGTAGCCTCTAAGAACATGCTTGGATTGCTGATGAGACCGTGGTTCCTTTGCTTGTACAATGGCTCCATTGTTGTCATAATATAAAGGAATTTGATCAACAATGCTAGGCACCACTTCTATTTTAGATATGAACTTTTTGATCTATACTACTTCTTTGGCTGCCTTCAAAGCAGCAATGTACTTAGCTTCTATCTTGGAATCAACAATTGTTTCTCGTTTGGAACTCTTCCAACTAACTGGTCCTTCCATTATGAAAACAAAACCAGACTTTGATTTACAATCATCTTTGTCAGATTGAAAGCTGGCATCAGTATATCAATTTACTTCAAAACTACCCTCTCCATATACCAAGAATATATCATTAGTTCTTCTCAAGTACTTAACGATATTCTTGATAGCTGCCTAGTGTTCCTCTCCAAAATTGGATTGAAATCTGCTTGTGACACTCAAAGAAAATGCTATATCTAGACATGTACATAACATAACATACATGATATAACCAATTGCAGATGTATATGGTGTTCTATTCATGCTCTGTCTATCCTCTAGTGTCTATGGACACAAACTTAGAAAGGTGTTTTCCATGCACTATAGGTATAAACCCTTTCTTAGAAAGATCCATATTGAACCTCTTCAATACTTTATCTATATATGTACTTTGAGAAATACCTAGCAACCTATTGGATCTATCTCTATAGATACTTATTACCAGAATATAGGATGCTTCTCCAAGTTCTTTTATGGAGAATTGCTTAGATAACCATATTTTAACTGATTGGAGAAGAGAAATGTCATTTTCCATGATTAATATGTCATCCACATATAGAACTAGAAAGACAATTGCACTCCCACTGACCCTTTTATACACATAAGGTTTGTCTTCATTTTGTGAGAAACCAAACTCTTTGATTGTCTCATTAAATCGTATGTTCCAGCTCCTAAAAGCTTGCTTTAATCCATAAATGGATCTTTGAAGCTTACATACCTTTTTGCCATCTTTTGATGTGAAACCTTCTGGTTGTGTCATATACACATCCTCAGTCAGATTTCCATTTAGAAAAGCTATCTTCACATCTATTTACCAAATGTCATAATCATAATGAGCTGCAATGGCTAAAAGTATTCTTATAGACTTAAACATCGCTACAGGAGAAAAGGCTTCATCATAGTCAATTCCTTCTTTTTTATGATAGCCTTTTGCTACTAAGCAAGCTTTATAGGTAACTATATTACCTTCCATGTCGGTCTTCTTTTTGAAGATCTATTTGCACCCTATGGATTTTATCCCTTCAAGTGGTTGAGCTAAAGTCCATACTTTGTTCTCATACATGGAGTCCATTTCAGACTGCATAGCCTTAAGCCATAAATCACATTATGAACTATTTAAAACTTTTTGATAGCTTGTAGGCTCATTATCCTTTACTACAGTTATGCCTTTATCTGAATCAATGTGAAATCTATCTCTCACAGGGATAGAATGCATCCTAGTAGATCTTATAGGATTTTGTGTATAATTAGGTTTAACTATAATCGCATCATTATAAGATTCAGTCTTGGGTCCAATTGCTTGATCTAATTCTATTTGTGGGTCTTGAACTTCACCAAGTTTAATTTTACTCCCACTGTCCTCTCATAAGAGAAACTCTCGTTCTAAGAAGAAAGCATGCCTTGAAACAAACACCTTTTGTTCTAAGGGATGGTATAAATAATATCCAAACGTTTCTTTTGGATATCACACAAATAAATATTTGTCAAACTTAACATCTAGTTTATCTGATATTGTCCTTTTTACATAAGCAGGACAACCCCATACCTTCATATGAAAAAGTGTGGGCTTCTTTTTATTCCATACCTCATATGGTGTAACATCAACTGATTTACTAAGAACTTTGTTTAACACATAAATAGCAGTTTCTAATGCATATCCCCAAAAGGACTCAGGCAAATTTGCTCGGCTCATCATGGATCGAACCATATCTAATAGTGTTTAATTTCTCCTCTCAGATATACCATTATGTTGTGGTGTATATGATGTAGTTCATTGAGATAAAATCCCATTATCTCTAAGATAATCTTAAAATTCTTGACTTAAGTATTCTCCACCTCGATATGATCTAAGTGTTTTAATACTCTTGCCAAGTTGCTTCTCTACTTCATTTTTTAATTCTTTGAAATTTTCAAATACTTTTGATTTATATTTCATTAGATAGATATATCCAAACATGGAGTAATCATCTATGAAAGTAATAAAGTAGGAGTAACCTTATTTGGCATGAGTAGTCATTAGACCACATACATCTGAATGTATTAAGTCCAAAATCATTTTATCTCGTTCTCCTTTACTAATAAATGGAGCTTTTTTCATTTTTCCTAATAAACAAGATTCACATGTATCAAATGATTCATAATCAAATGATCCCAAATCACCTGACTTGTGTAATTTGGTCATGCGTTTCTCATTTATTTGGCCTAAATGATAATGCCATAAATTTGAGGTATTTAGATTATCTTATTTCATTCTCTTGGTATCCACATCATGCACTTCTTTAATTAAATCAAGAACAAATTTACCATTCTCAATGATAGCGTT
This sequence comes from Excoecaria agallocha, assembly GCA_037975025.1. NCBI lineage: Eukaryota > Viridiplantae > Streptophyta > Magnoliopsida > Malpighiales > Euphorbiaceae > Excoecaria > Excoecaria agallocha. Next base: position 149,467 of record JBBPFJ010000151.1, read on the forward strand.
AGCATAAAATATATTGTTCTTAAAAATGTAACAACATTTGTCCTTCAAAGAAATGTCATAATTGTTTAATAAACAACTGAAACAAATAATAGTTTTAGATAATGTTAGAACATAATAACAATTATTTAACTCTAGTATTAATCCACTTGGAAGAGGCAAATGATAAGTCCCCATAATTGTTATAGAGATGTTTTATCCAGTAGCTGACTGTAGACATATTTCTGTCTTTCCAACTCTTCTACTGCTTTTAAGTCCCTATAGATCATTATACAAATGAGATCCACATCCAGTATCTGATACCTAAGATTTTTTTAAAGCAATAGAATAAGTATTTATTTCAATCATATAAATACCTGAAGTAGAAGCATCAACTTGCTTCTTCTCTTTGAGAGAATCTAGATAGGCCTTGCAGTTACGCTTTTAATGACCATCTTTCCCACAATGGAAGCAAGTTCCTTTGGGATTCTCTTTCTTGGCAACCTTCATCTTGGAAACCCCACCATGCTTTGGCTTATCCTTGGTCATCATCATCATCATCATCATCTTCTTCTTCTGCTTCTTGCCTTTAGCAGAAGTGATAACCATGACACTTTTTGAATCCTTCTTGAAGGATCCATCAGCTATTTTGAGCATATTGATTAACTCGGGAATGATTACTTGGATCTTGTTCATGTTGAAGTTAAGCACGAAAGGTATATAACTTGGAGCCAACGAGTACGAGATTAAATTTATGTATAGATCATTATCCATTACATAGCCAAGTCTACTCAAATGCTCAATATACCCATACATCTTTAATACATGAGGAGCAGCCGAAGTGCCTTCCACCATTTTGCAGCTAAATAGGACTCGAGCAATCTCATATTGCTTAGTTCTAGCTTAAGAAGAATAAAGCTCCTTTAGATATAAAATGATGGTTCTAGCATCCATCATCTCATGTTGCTTCTGAAGCTCTAAGGATATAGCACCTAGCATCAGATATGCCGTTGCTTCACTATCCTCCATGTATTTTCGATAAATGCCCTTAATCACATTAATGGCATCATTTGATGGAAGTGGTGGTGGATATTTATCCATGACATAATGGATCTTTTCAGCTCTAAGAACAATTCTCACTTGTTTGATCCAATCAGAATAATTACTGCCAACCAGCTTGTTATCCAAGATTAATCGTATGTATATGTTTGATGTGCTCATGATGATGACCTAGATGTGAAAAAGAAAACATATGAGATTATGTTGATATATATGGATGCATTAATTAGGTCTTTAATTAATCCATTTACTCCCACTATTTTATTGCGAATCAATAGCCCTCACTATATAATTCGAGAAAATCCGATGGTTTTCTTAGTGGGCCAATATCCAATCCTTGATATGAAATTTGACCTTGACTGTGATCAACAAGTCAAACTCCATACCCTTGAAAGTTAGGTATCTCTATACCATTTGTGTCTTTACACAACTATTAGATCATTAGGTTATCAACTCTTGATGAATGTATATCATATATGCATTCCCTAATCTTGCCTCTAGAACCATTAGCCTTGGCTATGGTCAACAAGCTAATGGGCTAGCTAAGATGACCCATTTAATTAGATTTGAATATATTCTATATAATGTGAACTTGACTATGGTCAACAACCCATACTATAAAGAACTCTGGTTCTCCTCTAATTAATGGAAGGCTTATATACCTTAGTATTAGTTTGAGGGATTTTAGTTAATTAAGGCTCATCATACATGGTTGGCATACATTGGTATGCATCCTATATCTATCACATAAATATAAGCATACAAATATGGTATAGTTATAGACTTTACTATATCGACCTCCCCGAGCCAAAAGGGAAATCAAAAGGTCAAAACTAGGTAATATGCATGATTCAAACAAGTAAAAATAATTACATTATCTTCAATCTTGTTGGATCTCCATCCGACCCATCTTGCTCCTTGATAGTGGTCTCTATTTCTATCTCTAATTCTAATCTAAGTAATCTAATTACATATTACAATTTGAAAAGAAAATACAAACCAAAAATAATTTGCCGAGACATGAAAGTCCTCATTGGGCCGAAACATGCATTATGCTCAATCACATTGGGCTTTGTCCATAACTATCCATCATGCTAATTATACACCCTTATATGCATTTCTAATGCACAACGTAAAATCATATAGAAGAATATAAACAATGTTTCAACTCTTGAAACTAACTTTTGAGTTATTTTAATAATGTGATCAAATTAGGAAACCTTTTCCATTTTGGAAACTTTCCATTTTAGGCAACCTTTTTACATGCATGTGTTCTTGTTTAATTATCAATCCAATTTATTATTAATTAATTAATTAATCATATTAAATAATTAAAGAATCAATTTTGAGCTTAAAATAATGGGTAGGCCAAAACCTACAATTTAAACCCTAAAAGTGTGTGTAGTTTTGTGTCTTTTGGACCATTTGGGCCTTTAGGAATGAGCCAAGCCCACTCCAGCCCTTAAAACCCAGTAATAAACTTAATTAAATTCTATAATATTTAATTTAAAATAGCTCTTTGGGCCCACCAAGTCATTCACTAATTTAAATCAAACCCGTAAACATAATTAAGCCCATTAAGTGGCTTTAATGAATTAAAATTAATCTAATTAATTCAAGGTCCATTTTAATTAATCCAATTAATTAAAATCACATTAATATGTTAGATATATCAAATTTAAAAGATTAAAAATCGTTCTAAATATGAACTTATCAAGAACACACTAAGAACACCAATTTATCGAATTTTATGATTAAACTATTTTTCATGCAAAACTTGTTCGATTTTTATTTTTTTGATCCCATGGATTAATATCACATATTAAAAACATAAATTATCATCAAAATAATTTTAGAGTGGATCAATAAAAATTTAGCTTAGAACAGCCCTTAAACTTTATTGGAAAAATAAAATTCTTCATGCCTAAAGAATAATCCTTTGCATAAAAGAATAGTTTTATTTTTCATTTTATTTATTTGATCACATACATCCAGAAATTAATATTTCTCATTAATTAACAATCAAATATGATATTTTAAAGTTCATGAAATAAATAACTCAAAAATCATAACTATTCCTCGAAAATATAGAATTGTAGATTCATGGCAAAACCGTGACTCTGATACCATGTTGAAAATTAATCGATTAAATACATCACATGTATAAGCAAAAATTAAAATTTTTAACCAATATATCTGATCTTGCCATGAATATACAATATAGATATTAATGACAATAAGAAAAACCACCTTTGATTTTTGTTGAACAGTTATTTTTCCTTCTCACCGGGTTGTCGCAAATCACAATGTCCAAAATTGAACACCTCCAATCATAATCCATACTAGAGAAGGATCAAATGAATAAAAAACTATTGGAATTACAAGGTGGCCAAAATTCCTTGATGCTAGCAAGGAGAGATTGGCAGCTAGGGTTTTTTGAAGAAGAGAGAATTTCTTTTCTTATAAAACTCACTTAACCCTAAAACCCTTATCTTGAATTTTTTATAGCTGGGTTAAAAAAATCCAACTTCATAATAGGATTTGGCTCTTTAAAATTGCTGGAGAAATATTAATTAGGCTTCTGGAAATATTATTAATTCATTTGGGCTCAATTAAATCCAATTTAAGTCCTTTCATAAAGGACTCTACACATAACCCATAAACTAGGCCGTTTATGCATATACTTGGATTTAATCACCTAAATTAATTATAAATCCATCCAAATTAAATATATAGGCTTTATAATTCTTATTAAATATATTTCATTTATTTTTGTTTAAGAATTAGGCCTCTAAGGCCTTCTATTTGGAATTGGTGTGGAACCTATCCTTTGGTGGATTTATACGCAAAAAATAAATCTTTGGGCCTCTAATATTTCTTCAATGGATCTATTAATTATTATATCAGCCCTATAATATTTATGATCCAATAATAATTAATTATGAAATACAATATTTCAATTAGATCCATTTTGCAGAACATTTCTAAAAAGTTATGCAAACATTTCTACTTGAGCATAATTAATTAAAATCTTTAATTAATTATTCTCTTATTTATTTCTCTTCTCCCATAATAATATCAAATATTATTATCCTTGTCATTTTATCATTTTATTGTTTACTCTGTATGTATGTGACCTATTGGCTTCCTGTCCATAGAGGCAGTATAATATGTAATTATGAGTTTTATTCAAAACTCATATGATTTAAACTTCTTTAAATCATTTTATCAATACCTTATTGATATTTATGATACACTATTATACAAGTCATGAGCAGCCTCTAGCTAAGCATTATGACTACCCAAATGTTAGGAAAGTCAAGTGCATCTGACTATACCCTTCCATATAGAAATAGTTACCGTGCAATTACTCTTTTCACCACTCTTATCCTAATTAAATTCTGAGTATGGATTTATGCCAACTCATATAAATCTAATTATGTATGTTCTATTAATTTAACCATTGTTTCCAAAATTCCCTTTATGGATGCCTATCCATCTTGGCATATTACTCTAGCCAGAGATTCTCTAAATAAGGCAATTATAGAATCATTTGAGATAACTTTCCTTAATAAATCTGGGATGGTTAATCCTTTATCAATTACTTCTTTATCTTCAATTAGGTCATGATATAACCAACCTCCTAACTATGTTCATTCCTAGTTGGAAGTAATCAGTTATGGAGTCAAAGTATATCACTTGCTACTTAAGATAACCTTGGTGATCTCAAGTCTAAGGATACTTGCACAATCGCTATGAAGAGATTCCTCAATGACATAGATTTAATATCCATGTGAAGATTCTCTTTACAGGTCTCCAATGAACTTGTTTTTTTAATAAGCATCCACATGTTAGCTTTGATCATCTCCCATATTCAAAATTATGAGAACTACTACTTAAACTATTCAAGAAGCATAACATGTGCTAGTCTATCCAGATTAACCATTCTTATCTTGTTAATTCTATGACTAGAGATATTTAGATATTATTACATTTGCATGCAATATACATCTCATATCATGAACACTTTCATGATTGCCTTTGCACTGTGTTTATAATATCTAGGACTTCATTTATTAATTTAAGATATACAAACTCATGTATTTAAACATAGCATTAATAAATGAACGATGCCTTTTATTAACAATATGAATTTATATATATATGAAATTTATCCCTTTTACATGGGCTCTAGGGCATACTCTCTAACACTATTATAGGCAGGAGCTCTTGATAGTCAAGAACTAGATAGGTGATTGGATGAATCTAAATAGAGGATAAAGGCCAAGATGGCTGAGATGATGCCCTCTTTGGTATATCCTGTTGGACAGTAGCCTTTAGCCCTTTTTATTGCATATGAAGAACTAGCAGTTATTCCTATTGAGCGAAGAAAAGGTAAAGGTGTTATCCCTGAGGAGGATTTTACCCTTGAAGAGGAAAAAAAGCTAGCAGTAACTCAGGTATTGAGAAGTAAAGTATCTATAATGGTAGATCCAATTGTAAGAAAAATGAAAGAGAAGATAGAAGCCCTATCTTGGGTTTTGTTAGCTTGAAAGGGAATGGACCTTGAAGATAGAGATCTAGATAAGGATGAGCTATTGCCTCAGAAATTCAGGATACCAAACTTGCCTCAATTTGATGGTAATTTTGACATTTTTGCACATATCAAGCAATATACATTAATCATGAAGGGGATGACCCTAACTAAAAAATAGAAGATTGAGTACTTTTGCCTCAGACTGTAGGCCCTGCCATAGATTGGTACTATAGGTTAGATTACAGAACCAAAGAGGATTAGGATCTATTAATGGAAGAGTTTATGAAATAGTATGACTGTAGCATAAGGCTAAAAGTGACCTTAAAATATTTAGAGTTGCTACATCAGAAGCTAGAAAAAGCCTTCTATGATTACCTCACCCGATGGAGAAATAGGGTGATGGAAATGAAGAAAAAACTAGAGACTGTTGATCAGATCAGGCTATTCATATATAAGGAATGCTAGTCCCTACCTGAGAGTTAGCCTTAAAATAAAAGGATTAAAAGACTGGAAATCTCTTAAGGATAAAGCCATCAAAGCTAAGGCTTAATACTTAGAAAAGAAGGCTAGTTCTACAAATTTGAGTTTTGGTAAAAATGGTGGAGGCAATAGTAATAGCAAAGGTGACGATGATAGGACCTCAAGAGTCTCAGTTATATAGTTGAGCTGATGACATTATTCGAATCTAGGCAAGACATTATCTTGGCACCTTGATCCTCTCATAAATAAGGGGAAGTTACAACCTTTTCCACCTGTGCCAGCCAAGAGCCAAGCGAAGCTGAGATATAGAGTCAATTGGCACTGCAATCATCATCAATATTAAAACTAAATATTATTGCCCTCTGAAAGATTGCATTCAAGTCCTAATTGACACCGACTAAATACCAAATCCAAAAAAGCTATAATACCGTGTGGCCATCAATGTTTGGGTTTTACTTAGGTTTATTGAAATGGTATATGCTCTGAGATGTATGTGGCATGTAAATGTTTAGCCATTACCCATTTAGTTCTAATAAAGAGAGTTAGGGGATGTAAATTTCATTAGTCTTGAGGATACTATCTAGAGAATAAGGAACTTAAGGTGTTGAAAATACTTTCTACTGTATGTACTTCTAGTAGGAAAAGTGTAAAATAAGCCACTTTTTAATAATGTAAGAAAATGTATATGTTTCTATAACCATGTTAATAATATGAGTTTTTTCTGATGTATACAATGTCTTATTCTATTGCATTGTGAATAACAATAATTATGGCTTATCTCTAAAACTTTGCTTCAATAAATATGAATCTTTATTCAATCTTGGGAATAGAGATATTTTGGGTGCATTCTTTAGCTCCTAAAGTGAGCCTTAAGAAGATAAAATAAAAAAAAATTCACCTAAACCTGCAAAGGCACTTTATGAGATGACAAGAACATTACAGAATCCTATTATCATCTTTCCAAATAGTAAACTTAAACAAAAAGCCTAACTCACTTAAAAAGAGAGCTAAAATGTCAAGCATGAATTTCCTAAACTGATTTATCCGAAATTTCAAAAGAACCTATAAAGGTTGACTGACAATAAAAGTTGGATGCACATAAGATTTCACACCCTGAGATTAAATCAAGGTCTGTGTTATTTTATTACATGTTTAGTCATAGCTATTGTTATTTCCATATGATGCATGTAAATAAGAATGCATGCATAAGTTGGGCATGAACATATGGTTAACTTATCAAGAGAAGCCTGTGGCATGCATGGAGATACATGCCGAAGGAGGTTTAATTCTAAGACGGTGGCGACAATGTCTCACTCGGCAAAGACTTCCCTCACAATTTATAATTCCTTAGGGATATCAAATGCTATACACATTCTGTAAAAAGGGAAGATTATCCTTGGCTAAGATAGGATGGATTAGTTTTCCCTGAGAATAATAAGAGAACTCAGAAAAAATGTAAAAAAGAAAAAACTAAAGGAGATAACTAAAGAAAGCTTGCCTAAAGACTAGGACTTTCGAGGAAGACATGCATGGATCATCAACCAACTTACATCAAAGATAGAGTCCCCTACTCATCTATGGTGTAGGATATGCACCTCATGCATACATTCTCGCATTCCTACATTTTTGCACATGCTTGCATATTTTTGCACGTGTTCTTGTATTTCTTGTATTTTTGCATGCCTTTTTTTAATATGAGTGTTGATGCATATAGTTTTATACATGTGTTTACACATGCACATGAATGCCTCGTATATAGCTTTGTGCATGTCTTCTTGTACACTCAAATCTTTTGTATATTTTTCCATGTACATAACCTTATAGGTAAAGTAGAAGCCGGCTCTACTATCCTTGCCTCAACCATTCGCTTGGGACTTCAGATATGGCAGCCTAGAGACTCGAGGATTTCTCGTATTAATGCAATGACCCTTGTAATGCTATCCTTTTTCCAACTTTATAAAGTATTCCTAACTTAGTTGATCTTGCTAAGATTCTAACATAATTTTCTTCTTTCAGATCTGAGGATCATCACCTCCTTGGTGGATTCATGACGATCATGGTGTCATCCTTTTCCAAATTTCAGGGAGTAATTTCCAACTTAATTTATCTTGTCAAATTATGCTTAAGGTTTTAACATAATTCTCTTTTATAGCTTCAAAGATCATCACCTCCCTAATGCATTCAAAAATAACCATGGCACTATCCTTTTCTTAAGAACGATTCAAGGGTTGTTGCCTCCCCAATGCATTTAGGATAACTATTGCAGTGCCATCCTTTCATCAATCTCAGGGAGTATGCCTATTAAAATAGCTTAGGCCTCAAGCCTAATTTACCATATCAGGTCATGTCCCAAGATTCTGACATAATCATTTTTGTCGATTTCAAATTCAAGGATCGCCCTTCTTATTAGAATGTAGACTCGAGGATTATCTTTCCGATGCATTCAAAATGATTGTGACTACTAGGGTACTGTCTCTTTTCACAAACATAAAAAGTATTCTTATTTTAGTAATTTGTGCATTAAATTTAGTTTATTTTGCCAAGATGTGTTTAGAGTTTTAGCATAATTGCTTCTTGTCAATTTACTTTCAATTTGAAATCTTACCTCATCCTAGTGATTCTCAACTATGAATGGGTTTGATCTCAACTTTAAAAGTTTGTGTTTCATTTGAACATAAGCTGAATAGAAGGTAATCATATTTTATCTCTATTTGCTGAATAAATAAAAGCCTTCACCCATACCATGCAACTTTCAAATTTTGAGCACCTCAGCCCAATTTTTGAAGTAAGTTGAGAAAAAATTATTTATAATCAAAGGTATTGGGTAAAACTCAATAAGATCAATATAACCTTTTTAATTGCCTATCGAAGCAACCCCGGGATGAGACAGGACCTAAAAAATAAGTCAGGTAGCCCTTATTTGTGTAGCCCTCTAAATGACTCTTCCTACCTTGATTTCATAATCACTTGCTAGCCCATTGAACTTTTATTTCAAGCATGCTAAATGCATGCTCATTTTATCATTACACACATTGAAATAACCTTTTAAACCAAAATGGTTTTAGCTTCCCCTTAGAAAGTTGACCACTAAGGAAAAGCTAATTGCACATTTCAAGAATAGGGGGAGGGGGGAATTAATCTCTACTAAATTTTTGTATATATTTCATTCATAGGAAATTAGGTTTGTTAGATGAAACAAACCTGGAAAGGGGAAAAAGAAAAAACCCTCACAAAAAAAGAGAAGAAAAAAAGTAAGGAAAAAGGAAAAGAAATGAAAGAAAGAAGAGGGAAATGGGAAACCCTTGAAATCAATGGAAATAAAAGGAAAATGAAAAGAAAATGCTGACCTTGAGCTATTATCTCTCATGAATGATCCCTGATCAGTTAATCACTAAAGCCAAATACCAAAATGCTTTGATAATAGAGAAATGGGTAGAGAATAGCCTTCCCACCAGTTGAGAAAACATAGCGAAAATTTTCCTCTATCAACATGGCCCTTTTTGGTTAGCCATTCACCCCAAACCTAATGTTACAACCAATGTAAAAGCTACTGATTTTGTGTTCGATCTCATCCAACCTAGCAGAGATGACCTCTAGTAAGGTTTGATATGTAAGAAGAGGCATAAGGTGTTTTTTAAGCTTCAAGTGGGAAGCCATGAATGTATTCATGTATTCGAGTTGAACCTCATTCCTGACATTGCATCCGGAATTTTTTTTAAAAGACAAAAATTCTATTTTGGCCTTTAGCACACATACACAAAATTTCTTGGTATGTATCATGTTTATGTGCTAGTTCAGTAGGTCTTGGTATTAGTATGCCTACTCTTCTTTTCCTTCATTGAGAATGACCCTTTAATTTCTCTTGTTGAGTTTAAACCAATTAAGAATGTAGACTATTCAACTTATTTGATGATGAGTAAAATTCAAGTTTAAAGTATTTTATAAGTTACGATTACTTTAAATTTTAAACGCTTTTTGGTAGGTTGCTCTTTGTACACACCACCTTTAACACCTTCTGCACATTGCTCACATACATGATTGTGCGTACATACATGAATTTTGCACATACATTTCACTTATATAATTTCTTGTACTTACTCACGTGAGTAATTTCTTGAAAGGAAAAATGAGAAGGGATTCCACACCCTAAAGCTGGTCACAAGATAACTCCAAGTAATGGAAGATCAAACTGTAAAAGAAAACTCTCATATGAGAGATCAATCTGATTCAAGCAAAAATAATATTTCCTAAAATAAGACCATTTGCACCCTATACTTAGGGGTATTTACCAAAAGATGGGCACCTCACTCAAAGATAAATATCCATGAGAGGAATTATGCAAACCCACGAAAGGTAAGTACCTTTTTCTATTATGACAAGCATACTAACATCTAACCTTTTTACAAGTACTAAAATGTTCTTAAGATGCCCAAAGCCTCTTTATGAGTGCAAAGTCTCTTCGTGAGTGCAAAGTCTCTTTATAAGTGCAAATTTCTCTTTGTAAGGCACCCAAAGTCTCTTTGTGAGTGCAAAGTCTTTTTGTGAGCACAAAGTCCTCTTCATAAGTCATCTGAAATCTCTTTATGAGTGTAAAGTCTCTTCGTGAACCCAAAGTCTCTTCGTGAGTGTAAAGTCTCTTTATGAGTGCAAAGTCTCCTCATGAGTGCTAAGTCCTCTTTGCAAGGTACCTACTTTAGTTGGTTAGAGGGTTAAATTATCATTAAGTCGATGGTAATTCACTTGGCTTAAATGATTGAAAGCTTAAAACATCAATAAGATACCGATAAACCACCTAAATAAAATATAATTACAAGTCTCTTCAAAGCAAACACATCTAAAGTCTCTTCGAAGCAAGCTTAGATAAATCCAAAGTCCTCTTTAAGAGGTGCTCTCTACATATAACTAAGTAACAAACTAGAAGTGAGGATTGTGTGGTACAGTTTTTATCACTAAGATTACATAGATCATCTCATCACCAAACCTTTGCAGTCAAAGAGACAACCACCTTAGGTACATATCCTTAACTCTTAACTATGAATTTTAGGTCATTTAGGCACTAGTGCACTAGGTTTTCTAAAATTGGCAGTAACTGTAGACACTAGGTTCCGAGGTGGCTCCTATTCTGAATTACTTGATGAGAAAACTATTTCTTATAAATAGACAAAGAGCAGAGGTGCTAGGATTTCTCCTTAGATTTCATATTTTAAATTTTTTTTATCTCTTTTATGGGTTTTAAATGTTTAAAAATTCTTTATGGGGTCTTTTCCCTCTTTATCTCTTTTAAATAGTGTAAAATAAGAAAATTAGGTTTCAAAACTTGAAGCAGTCTGGAGTGCTTCAGCTTTTTATCAACATACATACCTCATAATTAGATGATTCTAAACCATTTGAATTTTAAGACATATATCTACAATGTTTATGAAGAAACCTAAATCTAGTTCTGTCTTTAAGATTCTCAAAATTAGGCATGAACATAAATGACCCGAATCTATCCCTGCACCCAGACCAGTTTGTAGTAATTCAGACATATCTCCCTCTATAGAGGTTATATTGTGGTGAATCTAATTTTTATAGAAACTAAACTCATTTTGGAACAACTTTTATAAAGAGAGCATGACCTAATTCTGAACCTATTGTTCCCAATAATTTTCAAAGTTAGAATACTAATTCTGTCCTTGAAAATTTTCTAGGAGTGGTCATCAGTATTTTGGCTATAAACCTTGACCTAAAAGTCCAAATTGGTTGATTTATGATTGACCGATGTCTAGCAAGTGTACTAGATTGGATAGTAATATAGGAAAATAAAATTAAGATCCTAATTATTAAACCCAAGGAAAACTTGTACAAGTGTGAAAGATTTTAGATTTTTAGAATGAACTTGTATGTGAGAGAGAAGAGAAATCCTAAATTTGCAATGATAAAGGTTTAACTAAACTAAAAACAAAATTTTAAATAACCAAAAATAATAAAACTAAGGCAAGCAATTAAACTAAAGCTTAAATAAAAACAACTAATTAAGATAGGCCAAAATCAATCTTAAAGATAACTTTCACTAAAGGACTATCCACCTTAACTTATATTACAATGACTTAATAAAAAAGAGAACATAAGTGATCATGAAGAAACCAAATGACAATGGCAATATATCTTAAACAAGAATATCATTCTAAGCATTAAACCTTTCTTGTTAGAAATAATCCAACACTTAGCATAAAAATATGATTTTAACCTCCTAAATTTCTGTTAAACTCTTTTGCAAGCAAATTCAACTTTCACCTATTCTTGGTTTTAACTCTTCTTAATCCTAATTTATCATTATCAATACATAATTACACCTTAACTTAGAATATAATCATGCATTCATACCAATTAACCAACCTAAGAACATACAAACCAATAGTCATGAATAAATCAATCATCAACCATTAATTAAAATAAGTGAACAATCAAATTATAGCTAACTAAAGATAAGATTTTTCACAAAACCAAGAAATAACCAAACTTTCATTACATTAAGAGCAACTAAGTCATTACAATATAAAGTTAAAGATTGAAGTATCCTTTAGCAAAAGTAAAAAGAACTACTCATACTTCATCTTGAAAACTAAAGCAAAATTAAAAAGAAAATACAAAAATATAAAGTAAAGAAGCTTCCTTGATGACTCTGTAGAGAGAAACAAAGAAAAACTTCAAACTTTAAGCAATTAATCTAAGAAAAAACTAAAGAAAACCTAGTAATATTCATATTTAGAGGTTATCTACTATCTCTCATTTGCTTTGGCATCTTCAACCTCTGTTTTAGGCTTCAAATATGAACTTTGAACCTTAATAAACTTTCTAAACCAAGTTGAATTAGAGTTCCACCCAAATAGGAAGTTAAAATTCATGTTTTTTCTTGGCTCACTTGGAAGAGTGGCCTTGGGCACTCTATAGAGTGATTATTTTCTGGAGAAAGAAGCATCTGATTTGGGTGAGTGGCCTTTTTGCCTTGGGTGAGTGAAATCATCAGTCAGGAGAGTGAATGGGCACTTAGCCGAGTGATCAGCTTTTTGAACATGAAATTCTTCCTCTTTTTTAGCATAATTGCTCAAATTTTCCTTCTTTCTTCAATTAACTTCTTTTTTCCTTCAAATAGGCCCTGAAGAACACCAAAACTCACATTTAAACCTTAAAACAAAAATTACAATTATTTAAACTTAAATCAACTAAAACAACACTAAACTAACTCAAATGCACACATAAAACAAACTAGAAATATACTTATAATTCACAATAATCAAATATCCCATACTTAAAAGCATCTAACTTGGGTGAGTGAAATCATCACTCAGGAGAGTGAACTGGGCACTCAGCCGAGCGATCAACTTTATGGACATGAAATTCTTTCTCTTTTTTGCATAATTGCTCCAATTTTTCTCGTTTCTTCAATTAACTTCTTTTTTCCTTCAAACAAGCCCTGAAAAATGCCGAAACTCACATTTAACCTTAAAACATAAAATACAATTATTTAAACTTAAATCAACTAAAACAACACTAAAATAACTCAAATAAACATATAAAATATACTATCAAATATCCCACATTTAGACTTTGCTTGCCCCCTAGAAAATTTGAATAGACCAACTCCTTAAAATATTAAAACTTTAACAAAGAATGAAGCATTTTAAAATCATGTTTAGCAATTAATAAGAGCACTTAACAAATCTTTAACTAGAATAAATTCAAACAAGGCAATATGATATAGTTTCTTTATGTGTATGCAAGGCCAAAATATTTTAAGTAATTTTCAAAAACAAAGCACTAATGCAAACTTATAGTAAAGCTTAGAATGAATGTACACCTAAATGCACAAATGGTTTTGCACTTAAAACTCTAGAAACACCATAAGCCTCTCCTTTAGCACCGAACCCAAAAGTCATCTTCACTAAACAACTCAAAAGAAAAATATAGAATTAATTAGGTCTTACTTGGGTTGTAATAAGGTTAAGGTGTTGGTTAACAAAGAATGGATAAAGGATAATAAAAAAGAATTGCATTCTAACTTGAATAAAGTAAAACCTTTAAAATTAAAAACCACTGCAACACAACCCTTTTCTCAAACTTACTAAGCAGAACCAAAATAAAACAGCAATTACTTCCACTATGCTCTATTTCATCACTTAAAAGAAGCCAAAATCTTATTACTCTTGTAAAACCCCACACTTAAAAAATTTTCCTTGAATGCTAGCTTTTCTTTCTTTTTCTTTTTCTTTCATTTTCTTTTTTTTTTCAAATCTAGTTTGTCTGACATTATCCTCTTTACATAAGCAGGACTACCCCATACCTTCATATGAGAAAGTGTGGGTTTCTTGTTATTCCATATCTCATATGGAGTAACATCAACCAATTTACTAGGAACTCTATTTAACATATAAACAACAGTTTTTAATGCATATCCCCAAAAGGACTTAGGCAAGTATGCTCGGCTCATCATGGATCGAACCATATCTAATAGTGTTCAATTTCTCCTTTCAGATACACCATTGTTTTAAGGTGTATATGGAGGATTCCATTGAGATAAAATCCCATTATCTCTAAGACAATCTTGAAATTCTTAGCTTAAGTATTCTCCACCTCAATCTGATCTAAGTGTCTTAATACTCTTGCCAAGCTACTTCTCTACTTCATTTCTGAATTCTTTGAACTTTTCAAATGCTTCTAACTTATATTTCATTAGATAGATATATCCAAATATGGAGTAATCATCTATGAAAGTAATGAAGTAGGCGTAACCTCCTCTAGCCTGTGTAGTCATTGGACCACATATATTTGAATGTATTAAGTCCAAAATCATTCTAGCTTGTTCTCCTTTACCAATAAAGGGATCTTTTGTCATTTTTCCTAATAAACAAGATTCACATGTATCAAATGATTCATAATCAAATGATCCCAAATCACCTGACTTGTGTAATTTGGTCATGCATTTCTCATTTATATGGCCTAAACGACAATGCCATAAATATGAGGTATTTAGATTATCTTGTTTCATTCTCTTTGTATCCACATTATGAACTTCTTTAATTAAATCAAGAACAAATATACCATTCTCAAAGATAGCTTTAGCATAAAATATATTGTTTCTTAAAAATGTAACAACATTTGTCCTTTAAAGAAATGTCATAATCGTTCATTAAACAACTAAAAGAAATAATACTTTTGGATAATGCTGGAACATAATAACAATTATTTAACTCTAGTATTAATCCACTTGGAAGAGACAAATGATAAGTCCCCACAACTGTTGTAGAGATATTTTGTCCAGTAGCTGACTGCAGACATATTTTTGCCTTTCCAACTCTTGTACTGCTTTTAAGCCCCTGTAGATCATTACACAAATGAGATCCACATTCGGTATCTAATAACCATGATTGTTTTGAAGCAATAGAATAAGTATTTATTTCAATCATATGAATACCTGAAGTAGAAAGCATCAGTTTGCTTCTTCTCCTTGAGAGAATCTAGATAGGCTTTTGCAGTTACGCTTCCAATGACCATTTTTTCCATAATAGAAGCAAGTTCCTTTGGGATTATTTTTCTTGGCAACCTTCTTCTTGGAAATCCCACCATGCTTTGGTTGCGCCTTGGTCATCTTATTCTTCTTCTGGTTCTTTCCTTTAGTATTAGTTTGAGCGATTTTAGTTAATTAAGTCTCATCATACATGGTTGGCATACATTGGTATGCATCCTATATCTATCACATAAATATAAGCATACAAATATGGCATAGTTATGGACTTTACTACATTGATCTCCCCAAGCCAAAAGGGAAATCAAAGTTCAAACCTAGGTAATATGCATGATTCAAACAAGAAAAAATAATTACATTATCTTCAATCTTGTTGGATCTCCATCCAGCCCATCTTGCTCCTTGACAGTGGTCTTCATTTCTATCTATAATTATAATCTAAGTAATCTAATTATACATTACAATTTAAAAAAGAAATACAAACCAAAAAATAAGTGGCCAGGACTTGAAAGTCTTCATTGGGCCGAAACATGCATTATGCTAAACCACATTGGGCCTTGTCCATAATTATCCATCATACCAATCATACACCCTTATATGCACTTCTAATGCTTAAAGTAAAAAATATAATGGAATACAAACTATGTTTCAACTCTTGCAACTTACTTTTGAGTTATTTTTATAATGTGATCCAAATTAGGAAACGTTTTCCATTTTGGAAACTTTCCATTTTAGGAAACCTTTTTGCATGCATGTGTTCTTGCCTTATTTATTAATTCAATTGATTATTAATTAATTAATTAATCACATTAAATAATTAAAGAATCAAATTTGAGCTTAAAATAATGGGTAGGCCGAAACCTACAATTTAAACCCTAAAGTATGTTCACACACAAACTAGTTTTGTGTCTATTGGACCATTTGGGCCTTTTGGAATGAGCCAAGCCCACTCTAGCCCCTAAAACACATTAATAAACTTAATTAAAGTCTATAATATTTAATTTAAATCAGCTCATTAGGCCCACCAAGTCATTCACTAATTTAAATCAAGTTCGTAAACATAAACTATGCCTATTAAGTGGTTTTAATGAATTAAAATCAATCCAATTAATTCAAGACCCATTTTATTTAATCCAATTAATTAAAAACACATTAATATATCAGATATATTAAATTTAGAAGATTAAAAAATCATTCTAAACATGAACTTATCAAGAACACACTAAGAACACATGATAAAACACTAATTATCAAACTTTTCGATTAAACTAGTTTTCATGCAAAACTTGTTCGATTTTAATTTTGTTTGACCCTATGGCTTAATATCACATATTAAACACATAAATTATCATCAAAATAATTTTAGAGTGGATCAATAAAAATTTAATTTATAACAGCCCCTAAATTTTATTGAAAAATAAAACTCATTCATGCCAAAAACAATTATTCTTTTCTTAAAAGAATTGTTTGATTTTTCTTTTTATATATTTGATCACATACATCCAGAAATCAATATTTTTCATTCATGAACAATCAAATCTAATATTTTAAAATTCATGAAATAAATAACTCAAAATAATAACTATTTCGCAAAAAACATATAATTGTAGATTCATGGCAAAATCGTGGCTCTGATACCATGTTGGGAATTATCGGTTTACATACATCACATGTAATAAGAAAAAATTAAAATTTTTAACCAATAGATGTGATCTTGCCATGAATTTACAATATAAATATTAATGAGAATAAGAAAAATTACCTTTAATTTTTGTTGAACAGTTGATTTTTCTTCTCACCGAGTTGTCGGCAAACCACAGTGTCCAAAATTAAACACCTCCATTTAGTAATCCACACTAGAGAAGGATCAAATGAACCAAGATTGAAGGAGCACAAGGCTGGTCAAAATTCCTTGATGCTAGCAAGGAATGAGGGTGGTGGCTAGGGTTAGAGAATGAGAGAGAATTTTCTTTTCTCTTAATGTTCACTTAACCCTAAAATCCCCTTCACTTTGATTTTTATAGCTAGGTTAAAAATCCAACTTCATAATGGGATTGGGCTATTTAAAATTTCAGGAGAAATATTAAATGGGCTTCTAGAATTATTAATAATTTATTTGGGCTCAATTAAATTCAATTTAAATCCTTTCATAAAGGACTATGCACAAAACCCATAAACTAGACCCTTTATGTATACACTTGGATTTAATCACCCAAATGAATTTCAAATCCATCCAAATTAAATATGTAGGCTCCATAACACTTATTAAATATATTTAATTTATTTTAGTCCAAGAATTAGGTCTCTAAGGCCTTCTATATGGTTTTGGCATGTAACCCTTCCTCTGGAGGATTTCTGCGCCAAAACCAATTTTCTGGGCCTCTTTAGTTTATCCAATGAATCTATTAATTATTATATCAGCCCTATAACACTTATAGTCCAATAATAATTAATTATAAAATACAATATTTCAATTAAATCTATTTTGCAAAATATTTCTAAAAAATTCTGTGAACAATTCTGCTTGATCATAATTAATTAAACTCTTTAATTAATCATTCTCATATTCAATTCTCTTCTCACATAATAATATCAAATATTATTATCCTTTTCATTTTACCATTTTATCCTTTACTCTGTATGTGTGTGACCTATTGGGTTCCTGTCTATATTGGCAGTATAATATGTAATTACAAGTTCTATTCAGAACTCATATGATTTAAACTTCTTTAAACCATTTTATCAATCCCAAATTGATATTTATGATATACTATTATACAAGTCATGATTGGCCTCTAGCTAGGCATCATGACTACCCAAATATCAGGAAAGTCAAGTGGTTTGACTATACCATTCCATAGAAATAGTTACCGTGCAATTACTCCTTTCACCACTCTTATCTCAATTAGATTTCGAGTATGGATTTCTGTCAACTCATATAAATCTAATTATGTATATTCTATTAATTTAACCTTTGTTCCTAAAATGCCCTTTATGGATCCCTATCCATCTTGGCAAATTACTCTAGCTAGAGATTCTTTGAACAAGCCAATTATAGAATCATGTGAGATAACTTCCTCTAATAAATATGGGATGGTGAATCCTTTATTGATTACTTAACTATCTTCAAGTAGGTCATGATATGCCTAACCTCCTAACTATGTTCACCTCTATTTGGAAGTAATCAGTTATGGAGTCAAAGTATATCACTTGTTACTTAAGATAACCTTGGTGATCTCAAGTCTAAGGATACTTGCACAACCGCTATGAAGAGATTCCTCACTGACATAGATTTAATATCCATGTGAGGATTCTTTTTGCAGGCCTCCAATGAACTTGTTCTTCTAACAAGCATCCACATGTTAGCT
The DNA here is from genome assembly GCA_037975025.1 of Excoecaria agallocha. NCBI lineage: Eukaryota > Viridiplantae > Streptophyta > Magnoliopsida > Malpighiales > Euphorbiaceae > Excoecaria > Excoecaria agallocha. The sequence goes on from JBBPFJ010000151.1 coordinate 168,392, forward strand.
TTGATTATGTTCCATAATCACAGTTATGAGAACCACTGCTTGAACCATTCAAGAAACATAATATGTGCTTGTCCGTCCAAATTAACAATATCCTATCTTGTTAATTATATGACTAGGGATATTTAGATATTAAACCATTTGCATGCAATAGACATCTCATATCATGAACACTTTCATGATTGCCTTTGCACTGTGTTTATAATATCTAGGACTTCATTTATTAATTTAAAATTCACAAACTCATGTACTTAAACATAGAATTAATAAATGAATGATACCTTTTATTAAGAATATGAATTCATATATATGAAACACATCCTTTTTACATGGGCTCTAGGGCATACTCTCTTACATGAGATTCATCAAGCATAGTAGAAATAAGTTTTTCCTTTTCTTTACCTTTCTCAAAATTAGGAGATACCTCATCAATAATTTTGGGATTAGAAATACTTACCTATGTTGTTAGTTCTACTACTTTAGAAGAGCTTTTATCATTTTCAGCTTCTTATACCTCTTTCCCACTTTTTAAAGTGATTGTTTTGGCTTTCTCATTGGATGGAAAAATACTTTGAGCTTTATTGGACAAGGAATCAGCAAGTTATCCTACTTGGTTTTCTAGGTTCCTAATAGATATGTCTTGGTTTCTCATCTAAACATCTTGGGATTTCCACTTAACGTCTTGACTAGCCATATATGCATTTTGGGAGGTCATAAAAGTAGTAAACATTTCCTCTAAATTGGGTTTCTTATCTTGTGGGGGTTGAGGTTTTTTAAATCCTGGTGGTTGGTAAGGTTGTGGTTGATATGTAGAAGCGTAGTGTGGCTGGGCTTGATTTTGGTATGGTGGATGGTTATTGCTATAGGAAGCTTAATTTTGGTTAAAAGAAGCCTTAGGTTAAGGGTTAGATGTATATGCTTGTTTTCATTCTCTCCATGAAAAATTAAGATGATTTTTCCACCGTGGATTATAGGTATTGCTATAAGGGGTTAAAGCATTTACTTCCTCCACCAATCCTTCTCCATTCTTAATTCTAGGTGCTTCTTATGTTTCTACATAAATATCACATACATTAGATAAAACTGACATATTTTGAACTTTTAATCCATTTACCTCTTTTTTCAACAATTCTATTTGAGCATTAAGCATGGCAACATCATTTATATTGTGCACTTTGATTCTTTTAAATGGCTCTAAAGCTTGCACATTAAGCATTATTGGTTACCATCTCATTAAGAAGTAAGAAAGCTTCTTCAAGTATTTTGTTCATAAAACTTCCATTAGATGCTGCATCTATGAGATAACTTGTAGCTTGATTCACACTTGCAAAAAAGATAGACATTAGTTGATAAATAGTAAATTCATGGTGTGGACAACTTTTTAAGAGTCTTCTAAATCTTTTCCAAGCCTCATAGAATGGTTCCTCATAAAATTAGTGGAAACCATTAATGTTTTTTGTAATAAGGGCTATTTTGGTAGAAGGGAGGAATTGACATAAGAATTTATCTTTCATTTGTTGCCATGATTGAATAGATTGATTTGGTAGCATTTGCAACCAATCCCTTGCCTTACCAATGAGGTTAAAAGGGAATAACTGAAGTCTAATGGCATCCGTTGACACATTTGGGATTTACACGGTATCACTAATTTCTAAGAACATATCTAAGTGTTGAGCTGGATCCTCTATCTCCAAACCTAAAAATTGAATTTTTTATACCATGGTGATGGTAGTGGGTTTTATCTCAAAGGGTTGGTTATGAGGTATCCTAATGGTTCTATATTCTTCACTCCACTTAGGGATAACATAATCTCTAATGGTTTTAGATATAAACCCATTCTCTTGAAATTGATTATTTATGCCTTGTGCTTTTATCCTTGGTGGTGGATCATCTATAAGATGTGGATCCTTTTCATTGCGAGGTGGGTCCCCACATATCCCTTGATCTTCTGGATTCATGTTGACTTATAATCATCTAATCCTATGATACATCCTTTCAATTTCAGGGTCAATAGGCAAAATTGACCTATTTCTTACCATAAACTATTAACACCTGCAAAACTAAAAGAATAAATTAAATAGTAATAGAGAAGAGAAGAAAAGAAACATACAAAAAATAATTTAAGAATCTAAAACACGTAAACAAATAATAATGTTTCCCTAGCAATGGCTCAAAAAACTTAACAGGTGCCTAGCAAGTATACTAGATCTGCTAGTAATATAGGGAAATAAAATTAAGATCCCAAATATCAAACCTAAGGGAAACTTTTGCAAGTGTGAAAGATTTTAGATTTTTAGAATAAACTTGTGTGTGAGAGAGAAGAGAAATCCCAAATTTTTAATGCTAAAGGTTTTTTTAAACTAAAGAAAGAGTTCTAAATAACCAAAAACAATAAAACTAAGGCAAGCAATTAAAAACTTAACCAATTAAACTAAAGCTTAAATAAAAGCAACTAATAAAGATCGGTAAAAATAAATATTAAAGACAACTTTCACTAAAAGACTATCTACCTTAATTTATATTGTAATGACATAATAAAAAAGAGAACACAAGTGATCATGAAGAAATCATATGAAAAAGGCAAGATATCTTAAACAAGAATATCATTCTAAGCATTAAACCTTTCTTGTTAGGAATAATCCAACACTTAGAGTAAAAATCCAATTTTAACCTCTTAAATGTCTATTAAACTCTTTTGCAAGCAAATTTAACTTTCACCAATTCTTGGTTTTAACTCTTCTTAATCTTAATTTATCATTACCAATAAATAATTACACCTTAACTTAGAATATAATCATGCATTCATACCAATAAACCAACCTAACAACATACAAAACCATAGTCATGCATAAATCAATCATCAACCATTAATTAAAATAAGTGAATAATGAAATTATAGCTAACTAAGATAAGATTTTTCACAAAACCAAAAAATAACCAAACTTGTATTACATTAAGCGCACCTAAGTCATTATAATATAAAGTCAAGGATTCAAGTATCCTTTAGCAAAAGTAAAATGAATTTATCACACTACATCTTGAAAACTAAAGCAATATTAAACAAAATACAAAACAAATAAAGTAAAAAAACTTCCTTGATGACTCTATAGAGAGAAATAAAGAAAAACTTCAAACTCTAAGCAATTAATCTAAGGAAAAACTAAAGAAAACCTAGTAAATTTCATATTTAAGAGGTTATCCACATTCTCCCCTTTGCTTTGGTGTCTTTAACCTCCTTTTATAGGCTTCAAATAAGAATTTTAAACCTTAATAAACTTCCTAAACCAAGTTGAATTAGAGTTCCACCCAAATAGGAAGTTAAAATTTGTGTTTTCTCTTTGCTCACTCGGGAGAGTGGCTTTGGGCACTCTCGAGAGTGATTATTTGGTGGAGAAAGAAGTATTTAACTTAGGTGAGTGAAATCATCACTCACGAGAGTGAACTGGGGCACTTAGCCGAGTGACCAGCTTCACTCAGCCGAGTGATCAGCTTCTTGAACAATAAATTCTTTCTTTTTTTTTGTATAATTAATCCAATTTTCCTCCTTCCTTCAATTTACTTCTTTTTTCCTTCAAATAAGCTCTGAAAAATACCAAAACTCATATTTATACCTCAAAACATAAATTACAATTATTTAAACTTAAATCAATAAAAAAACAACACTAAACTAACTAAACTAACTCAAATAAACACATAAAATATACTAAAAATATACTTATAATTCATAACTATTAGTGATTCATTGGAAATATAAGACATAAGGGAACAAATGTCTAAAAGATACTTTACCAAAAAATTGGTATGTTTAGGCCTAAAAATAGCAAAATAATTCTAGTTAGAGGTTACTTGGTTGAGAAAAATGAGGGCAGAAATAAAAGTCAGAGGAAAAGTTAATGGTCATGAGTCATTGTTGACTCAAGGACTAGGTTTGTGAGTTGAGACAATGAGTCACTCCCATAGTGTATTTTACACCCAGGAACATAGGGTAAAAAATCTAAGTTTTATACTTATCCCATTTTGGAATATTTAAGGCTTTATTAAGTCTTAATGATGATCTTCTCTCTCCTCCCAATTTCATTTTCTTCCTTTTCCTTTTTTTTTTCTTTCCCATGGAAAATAGATATTTTTAACTTCAAAAAATTCCAAAAAATCATATAAAATTGGAAAAAAGCCATAAAGCATCGAATCCTTATCCTGTGACGGAATCGACACTGAAGGTAATATTCTCGAGCCCTAAAACCCTTAAATTTAAATATTTAATTTTAATTAATTGTGTAAATAAGTTTTTTTTAACTTATTGTTTAATTAATTTTGTTGATCTATGTTAATTTTGTTAATTTCTTCCCTTAATTCAATTTAGTCAATTAATGGGTATTTTGTTAACTAATTATGTGATTAATTTATTATTTTAGCTAATAAATGACTTGTTCTATTTTGTTAGTTTTTTAAATACGTGTTTGTTTAGTTTCATTATTTATTTATTAATTATTTGGGTTTTTAATTAATGTTTAGTTTCACTATTTACTAATTGAATTTTTTATTGATTTGTTTTTATCTAATTTTTAGTATGTTTTGATAATATTTATATTTATATAATTTTGCTGTTTTACCAATTTTATGTTTATTCATTTATTTGGGACAAAAGATGGAGTTTCTTGTTTCCTGCTTGAGGCTTATTTTTAAGTCCTTTAGCGATGTCCAGTTTTTTAGATCGTTAAAAGTTCCAGTCAGCCCATTGGACCTTGAGTCGTGACTCACTTATTTGGACCTTTACTCACTCCTTTGGACCTTGAGTTGCAACTCACTCCCTTAGACCTTGACTTAATGCCTTAGACCTTGAGTCGTGACCCACTCCCTTAACTGACTCCCTTAGGCCTTGAGTAATTACCCACTCCCTTGGACCTTAATTCATGACTCACTCCCTTATATCTTAAGTCATGACTCACTCCCTTGGACCTTGAGTCGTCACTCACTCCTGTCATGTTCCTAACCCTTTTTTTTATCCTTTTTTGCTTTGGCCCAAATCCTCTTTAATTACCTTATTTTTCCCCTTTGATTTCTTTCCTTCACTATTCACTTTTTTTACATGTTTATATATATTATTTTTGTAACACCCTACTAACGTGTACAATTTCCATACATGATGTGTGTGTGTATGTGTATACATACATACATACATATCATGGTGACGATGCAAAGCTATATTTGTAGTAAGTCATTCAAATTGGTGATTAGCATTTTAGGTTTATTTCTTAAATTCCAGCTTATGCTTAATGCCGTTAAATCACTATTCATATGGTCAAAATTTCAATATCATAACGGCTTAAAAACCGTGTTGCCCAAATATGCAAAGTTGAAATTAAGCACTCCTAATAGTCAATCTCCATCTCCAATACTCCATTTAAATACATAGCACTCCTATAATTATCCATCAATCAATCATCACATCAATATCACAATCTCATCATATATTATTTAAACATTTCTTAACTTACACCTATATTTCACTACTACTTTGTGTTCTTAATACATTACAAAATATACTTACATGCCATTGACCTAAAAATTAACTTAAACCAAAGAGTTATAAATTGTCCCAAGTTGTCACATGTGCATGCTAGCTCCTTTGCTTCTTTTGAGTTCTTGATTTACCTATCCCTGCACGCAGTCAATAAAAGCATGCACTAAGCAAACATGTTGCCTAGTGATGGATACAACTACACTAAATTTCATTTAATGCAACTAATTTTATTAAATTACCTTTTTGCCGCTTTAATATTACCTTTTTATTTGTTTGGCTTAATTAACTTATTTTATTACCTAAGTTAGTATTTAAATCTTATTATACTTATTTTTATTTTTAATTACTATATTATTCTTATTTATGTATAAAATTATGGATGTGTCCCCAAATTTGTTATTTGTCGTTTTCAACTTAGTTTGAGTTCGATTTTGACTCTAATTTCTTCCTTTGGCCTCTAATTCATCTTAGATCGAAAAGTTTCATTTAAGGCCTCCTATTTACCTATAAAATGGAAAATTATATTTTAGTCCCTATACTTTTCAGTATTTATAATTTTATCCTTTTTCTTATTTGACCATTTTAATCATTTCAATAATCCTTTTGACACCAAATTGCCGCTTTACCCTTAGTTTATTGCATGATTACAATCTTAACCTTTTTGAACATAATATCCTCATTTTTCCATTATCTCCTATTTATTTACATTTATGATTGCTTTTTCATAAATTTTATCTTTAAGTCCCTATATTCTTACATAATTATAATTTTACCCTTAGTAGTCACCAGTAGAAATCCTTGAATTGGATATGCATGATGAAGACTGTATGACTCTATGAGAATATTGTATGACTGTATGTGAGGCCTTAGAACTGTATAGGCGAGGTGACTACTTGCATATAGTCATCCCTCAATAATAATCGACTGTATGAATTACTGTATGAATTTATCGCCGTATAAGGGTCCTTATGGCTAGCCATTATATCTTAGGGTCCTGGATCACCCGTTGTATACTAAGGGCAACTAGATATCACACTTTATGTTAATTTTATCATTTTTTTGTATATTTCTATTATGTGTCATATAATACACCTTTATTTTCCTTACATTCATCCATAATATATACCAAACTATAATGTACATAAGAAATAACATATAAATATAATAAAAATATGTCATTATCCTTAGGTAAGTGATTTGGCCTCTTTGTGCTACCCCATATATTATGTATTTTCTTATTCTATTTCATGTCATTTATATTTCTAATGTAAATTTATATGGGTATATACTAATCTATACTTATTCTACCTTAGTATTTCCTTATTATTCATGTAAATACCATTATGTTTCATACAAAATTACATATTCATATATCATTTTTAACTCAAATTCATCATAAGACATTTAATTGTTATTATAGTACAAATTTTATATTTAATACCTCATTAATCATCAAAATGCCACCTTATGTTCTTTAAGGTACCATTCTGCCACACATAGTGCTCCCCTTAAATGTTTGATTTCTTTTAAATTTTGAGTTTATTTCATGTTAACTCATTATATTACATGGTTTTCTTAAATTAATTTCCATTATTTCTTAAATATGTGTAGTTACATAATATAATTTAAATGGAAAATTCAATCATTAAATAAAATTAAGTGTAGAGAATGTATCCACTAACTTTAATCAAGCTTAAATTCACCTAATCCTTCATTTCTTTACCTTTTTCCTCTTGGTTCCTTTCTTCCTCTTGGTTTTTCTCTTTTGGCCGAATTTGAGAGAGAGAATTTAGTGAGTTTGTGTGAATAATTTTAACATCTAAATGCTACCTACTAATCATGTTTGAGATACTCTGCAATTTTATACAAAAATTTCTAATTAAAATCAACAAAAACTACTTACTTTACCTAATATATGCACTTTTCTCTCGCTATAATTTCACCACTTCCAAGCTTCTTCTTGCTCCAATCAATTTTCTAGGATAAAGAGGATGTCTTGTAGTATAATTGGATGTAATTAGGGTATGAAATATAGAGGGAGATGGAAGAATGGAAGAAAAAAATGGTGGAAACCTACTAATAAAGGGCTATTCAGATTTTTATAGGAGAAAAAGGGAAGATTACAGATATTTAGGTAGAAATGTAGAGGATTCTAAACTCCTCTATGCTGCCCAAAATTCCACCAAATCAATGGCCTAAATTCCTCCATTTATTATTTCATCAAATGGCTTATTTTTAAGCCATTTGTCATCATTTCCTTATTCCCTACACTTCCTTTAGCTATGCTACTACATATAGGTGATCATGGCTTATTTTTAATGACATCCATATCTGTAATTATTTAAAATATGGTAATTAAGCCCATTAATTAATTAAACCTCAATTTTTCTCATTTTTTTGAAATTAATGTTTTGCTTATTAGAATGCTATGAAAACTTTCCTTGCATGCAATGACATATTCAGAAACATGTGTTTAAAATTTTAGCTCATTCTAAGATTGTTTTGGTATACTTTTGGCTCCAAAGGCATTTCCAGCATATTCGAAACCCGAAATTTTGAAACTATCATAAAAATTATTTTTTCCATTTTGATAACTTATTTAAGTCATAACTAATGTGTCCATATAATTAGAATAATTTTTTTGGCGGTTTCTAAAGTGTTTTAAGGCTCGGTCACACTTTTGGTCAACCGAGTTTACGATACCGAGTAAAAATTTCTATCTATTTTGATGACCTATTTAAACTCAATTTCTTGTCAAATAATACAACCGGATTTTATTTGACACCTACTTTTATAATCCAGTGTTAGGTCATATTATCTTCCTGGTTATCCATTCTCAAATTTCCTTGGCTTGAGCACGTTTAACCCTTATTCACTTTCAAAATTTTATATCATACTCGACTCTGATTACTCTGAAAACTATCCTAGTATTACTATTCATGCTCAATAACATGCCATAAATGTCAGATGCAAAATTTAAGGTGTTACAATTTTAGTTGTGTTTTACTTTATGTTATCATTTCTTTCATTATCATTTATTTCTATTTTATTATTTATGTGTATATCTAATTATCAATTTAATTACTATTATTGTCATTATTACCCTTATTAATGTTTTTTTATCCTTATTATTATTATTATTATTATTATTATTATTATTAATATTAATATTAATATTAATATTAATATTAATATTAATATTAATAATAATAATAATATTAATATTAATATTATTATTATTATTATTATTATTATTATTATTATTATTATTATTATTATTATTATTATTATTGTGTTATGTTTATTAGTATTTTATTAATATGATTATTGCTATTATTATATCCATTCCATATCCCAATTTAATTATTGCATTTCAATATTATCTATTATTTAATTCAATTCATTATTAACTAATTTTCATCATTATTAGATTTAATTCATTATTAACTCATTATTATTCGCTGCTCTTTTAATGCACATAACTCGCTTGCACATCAATTTGAGTTGGAGAACTGTAGCAGGAGATTATATTAGGATTTCCTTATTTTGCCCTATTTATTTTCACTTCTGTATTATTATTTAATGTTTTTATTAAATCGATTGTAATAACTAGTAAAAAAAATAGTTTTTTGCACACTTTAATTAAAAAAACATTTAAAATATTTTTACTTAATTAATTGAATTTTTCTCACAAATGGATCATTGTCCTATTTTATTCCAAAAATCACACAGATAATTTATAAATATGCATGAGGAAACCAATGTTTCTAATTTAATTAATAGCCTGATTTATGCATATTTTTCTTATATTATTATTCTTTGATGTTCTATCTATTGCAATGAATGGATTTTTGAACGATAAATTGAAAGGTCACCAAATAATTTCTACTTTAAATTAATCAATTAACATGATTCCTTTCTTTCAAGTCATATGGGCTTAACGCCCTCTTTTTGTCAAAAATACAACTTGAAAATTCTACCTTTTTGTGAATATGCATGCAATGACCAATGTCTTCATAAACTCAATTAATTTTCCAATTTATGTATGATTTTATCTTTACATTTATTCTTTTATTCTTTAATGCTTTCAAATGCCATGCTTTACTACTTTCTCATATGCTTGAGTGCGCCTTTATTTTTCTAGCATAATAATCTATATGAGAAAAGAGTTAAGATAAATCAATCTTTAAAACTCATTTATATAACATTCACCAAAGGTATGAATAGGCGTGAGGTCCAAAACTATCTCTGATTTCAGCCTCAAAAGGTTAAAACTCATTATCCAATGCTTTATTGGGTGACAAATATATGATATATGCTTTATGGTGCCTAGTAGATGCCCTCATCGAATGATCGCTAATGATTAAATGAGATACCCCGAGCCACTGTCTCATGCTGGACTAGGTTGAATCCCTATCTATTGCAAAGCGACCGACCTTTATTAGTTAAATGAGCCTTGATTCGATCTCGAGTCCTAAAAGCGAGCTTTCAAGAGCAAGCTGGATGCCTTACGGGGTACGACGCGCATTATAAGTGTATAAAAGAAGGGCCAAGATTCCTTCATTTACTATTTAATCTAATGGCTTATTTTTAAGCCACTTGTCATCACCATTTTAATCCCTACAATTTCTTATGCAAAATGATTGGATACAGATGATCATGGACCATTTTCTAATGATATTTATGACCTTGAACAAGTTAAAAATGACCTTTAACCCCCATAATTAAATTAATCTTCATTTTTTTCCAATTTTCATATTCTAATGTTCCCCTCATCAAAATTCCCTAAAATTTTTCCCAAAGTGCAAAACAATATGTAAAAAGGTGTGATTAAAATTTTAAGTCATTCCAACATCAATTCAATAGAGTTATATCCTCAGCAGAAAAATTTATCGATTTGGAACCCAAAAATCTAAAACTGTCAGAAAAATATTTTTCACTTCCAATAGCTTATTTAGGCTATTTCTAATGGGTTTATGCACTTATAATATTTTTGGAAGGTCTGTGGAATATTTTAGAGCCTTGTTAAACCATGGCCAACTAGAATAATGGTATTAGAGAAATTCTTAACTGTCTATTTTAGGGACCTATTTGAGCTCAATTTTTTCTCAAATTATATCATTGGACTCCATTTAACATACATTATCTCATCTAGTAGCTAGATACCAAACTTCTCGGTAGGTCACCTATCCTAAAATTTTCCTAGCTCATGTACATTTAATACTTAAGTACTTATGAATTCTACTATACTATGCTAATGTACTCATACCAAATACCATTAAAAAGGTACTATCATGATAGATAAAATTTAGGGCATTGCATTTTTCCCCTACTAATAAAATTTTCATTCTCAAAATTTACCTGGATTAAAGAGTTAAGGATACTGCTGACTCATGGTTTCCTCTAGTTTTGAGGTTGCCTCTTCTGTGTTATGGTGGGTCCATAGAACTTTAGCAAGTGGTATCTTTTTCTTCGACAACTGTCAAACTTCTTTGGCAAGAATCCTTACTGACTTTTCATCTTATGATAGGTTTGGTAGAAGCCAGACTGCTTTTGGTGTTATAACATGTGGCGAGTCTGATTGATATCTTTTTAAAATAGAAATATGGAAGACATCATGAATTGTCTCTAATTCTTGTTGCAACTTCAACTTGTAAGCAACCGTTCTAACATGCTGCAATACCTCAAATATGTTAGTGGTTATGCCCTAGGCCATACATTTGGTTCCTTATGTAATGTCATATTTCATTTTATAAAATTGAATATTTTCATGTTATTATATTTTTTTACATGTTACAATATAATAATGTTTGCAAATAACAATTTAATGTTATTTTTGGCTATCGCTAGTCATTTATCATTAAAAGACTAATGATAAATAAACACTAGTACAACTTTGACTGATAATTATGGGATGATTATATATGATGATATAAATCAAAATTATAGGTACTTATTGGCGAATAGGCTACTGGATAGACCTGTTATAAGATACTAAATGGGTTAATGTCATTAGTGATCTCATTATAGTGATGTTATCGATCCTTAAACTAAAGATTATCACAATATCCTACATGAGGAACATTATGTTTTGACATAATCATACATTATCTTTAATCAGATAATAATAAAGGTTATGATTGGACATGATGAGAATTATGCAGAGGATAGTGAATAAACAAGATGAAATTTGTCCTTATCTTATGAGAGACATATTTATTGGCCCCCTTGATAAGTAAGACTGAGAAATGCATGGCCGTGCTCAGATAAATTGATAGAGCGATCAATATCATTTGATATTATCAGTCTACTTAGTGATCACGAAATTATATGTTTGAACTATATAAGTTTGACATAGACCATGCTTATGTTCAAACAAGATATTATTTGATAAGGGGATTATAACATGTTCTATTAGGTTCAAATTAAATAATTGATATTCATATTATTTGGGTAGGCATAATTTCTTGCTAGAGGATGCTTATGACTTGTAGGCCTATGATGGGATTGGGGCCCATTGCAAATATAATATAAATCTATTGGGTCGCGCACATAGAATGTGATGAATGGACTAAGGGTTAATTCGAGCATTTCAAATTTTATTTTGTGACAAGTTAAAATTCAAAATAAGTAAATAAAAAAAGTTAAGATTAATATTATAGTTTTTATTTTAAATAAAAAATAAAGTATTTCTTATTTTAATAAGAATTACGGGTTTAAAATTTTCTCTCTCTTTAAATTATGGTTAGGTCACCTATATATATCATGATATGTATAGTTTAAACCCTAATGAAAACACTTATTAAAAGTGGTATCTGTCACCTTTGTGTGTGAGAGAAAAAGATTATTTTTTTGTAACCTTTGATAAAGAATAGAAAATCATAAATCCTAGCCGCCAAGGAAAAGAGCTAGCACCCTGGGAACATCTATTCTTTGCATTCGAATGTGGATACCGATAGAAGGTGTTCATTTTGTGTAAGGTAGCACCTACAAAATGATTTTCTTTGCTTCAAGAGTTTGGTAATCATTAAATTCTCCTCATTGAATTAATTGGATTGCATGGATCTTAGTGGGTTTCTTTTTATTTGCTACATTTTTGTTTTATTTTTCCCTATCGAAACCCAACAGTGGTATCAGAGCCACTTGCGAATTCAATTGATTCAATTATCATGTTTTATATGTATGTGATGTGTATAAAATCTATTATATGTGATAATAGCAGTATGTATTTCGATACATGATGAATCAATTACTATTTTAATCATTATAATTATTCTGTTTATATGTGATATGAATGAAATAAATTTGTTTGTATGAGATATATAACAAAATCAATTTGTTTATATGAGATATGAACATACTTGATTAATTGATAGTTATAATATTATGTACATAGGCTACGAAATTAATAAATGTTAATATGATTAACGTGCATGTGATAATTCTGTAGTAATATGATTAAATGAATTATCATGAGATTAAATGTGTAATCTATAATAAATTAATTATGGTGGTATTCTGTATTTGTAATGAATGTTTAATGTGATTAAATAATTGCTGAAATGGTTAGCAAAATTGATTTTTATGGATACAGAATGAGGTTTTAGGGTAAAAAATAGTTAATGAGATTATTAAAGTTATTATCCGCCAATTTTAATACATCAATTTAATGCAATTAATTGAGCATGATATGAGATGACTTAAATTTAATTGATGTATGTATGGTGTCTTTGCATGGTTTATACCATAGCCAATTGAGACCCTTGTGATGGTGTTTACTTTATTTATTTTATTTATTCATTTTATGGGTTTATAATTTCAAATACGATATGCGTGTCGTTCTTTTGTTGTAATTTTATTTTAGTAATAGTTTTAGTAAAATAGTTTATTTTATTATTGTAATGAAGATGAAGAAATTTCATGAAGACCATGAAGGGGATCAATTCAATTCCATGATGATAAAGGTGCAAAGTGGAAGCTATTGATCAAGACAATTTTATGTTATTCCACTTATGATTGACCTTTGATCTTCATATTGGCTTATAAAGATCATATAGTTGGCCATGTTATGACATGTTTTATATATTATGTAAATTATTCCGAATGTGATGCGATGAATGATTATATATGTGTATAAGATGCCATGTATGGGATGATGAATGATATGTAAATAAATAGACATCATAAATTAAAATTAAAATTCCCTCACCATTATTTTAAGTCATATGCCATCCATAATTATAACACTTCTCAATACTAAGATCACCAAAATGTAGGTTCTGCTAAAGCGAAGTACCTTAGGTTATCATAGTAAGGCAAGATGGGTAATGCTATTACCCATATGTTTAAAAAATGATTAGACTTAATTAGGCTATCAAAATAGTTTTGGGCCAAAGGCATTAGATAGGATTATAACATGCCGGGACATATGATGTCAAAATCCCCTAAAGAATCTAAGCATTACATGAGATGTAATTTTGAAGGAGTTATTTTCATAAATAACTTGATTTTAAGCATCATACCAAAGCTGACTTAGAATTAAGTGAAATATAGACTTAGCCTACTAAATCATTACAATTGTTGTAATTAATATTGATGGTAAATATTTTAGTAGGTGTTTTAAGAAATACACTAAAATGAAATTGGTATTAATTTTAATATTTATTTTGCATATTTGTAGATCAATGGATTCAAATAACACTTCCACACTATCACTACGATCAATCCTTGAGAAGGATAAGCTAAAAAAAGATGAAACCAACTTCTTTGATTGGTTTAGGAACTTAAGAATTATTTTCAAGCAAGAAAGGAAGCTATATGTGCTCGATAACCCTGTTCTTCCTATCATATCTGTTGATGCCCAAAGGGCAATCAAATAAAAACAAAAGAAATATGCTAATGATTTGGTCGATATGGGATGTTTTATGTTAGCCATATTATGCCCAGAACTTCAACATGATCTGGAAAATTTGGAGCCTTATGAGTTGAGCAATAATCTCAAATAGACATTCCAACAACAAGCAAGGCAAGATAGGTATGAGATTATTAAAGCTTTTCATTCTTGTAAAATGGCCGAAGGTGCATCAGGAAGCTCTTATGTTCTAAAAAAGATAGGTTATATTGATCACCTTGAAAGGATTATATTTCTTATCACTGTAGAACTGGCCATGGATTTTATCCTTAATTTATTGCTAGATAGTTATAACTAGTTTACTATGAACTATAATATGAATAATATGGAGAAATCTATTGTTGAGCTGCATGCAATGCTTAAAACAGCTGAGCAAAGCATTAAGAAAAAGTTGAATCATATTATTATGGTTAATAAAGGAAAGGGGATGAAAAATAAGGGTAAGGCTAAGGCTAAGGCTAAGGCAAAAGCTGTTGGCAAGCTTAAGGCACGTGCTAGACCCAAAACTAAGGCAAAAGCTCTAAAGGAGGGAGTTTGCTTCCATTGCAATGAACCTGGTCATTGGAAGAGGAATTGCAAGCTCTACTTAAAAGAATTGTAGAAGAAGAAGAATAAGAGTAGTGAGACTACATCTTTAGGTATTTATGTTATAAAAATTAATTTATCTACTTCTACTTCTTGGGTATTAGATACTGGATGTGGATCTCATTTTTATACAAAGGTGCAGGGACTTAAAAGGAGTAGACAATTGAAAAAGGGTGAAGTGGACTACAAGTTGGAAATAGAGTAAGAGTTACTACTTTAGCTGTAGGGACTTATGAATTAACTTTGCCTAATTTGCTTTTGTTAATTTTGAACAATTACTTTTATGTTTCTACTTTGAGTAGGAATATTACTTCAGCTTCTTGTTTGGATGATGAAGGTTTTTCTTTTCTTATTAAGAATAAGAAATCTTCTATTTATTATGATGATATGCTTTATTGTATTGCTGATTCATATAATGGCCTTTAAGTCCTAAATCTAAAAAAATCCAATAATTAGGATATATATAACATAACTAAAAAGAAATCTAAACCCAATGATTTGAATAAAATGTATTTATGGCATTGTCGCCTTAGTCATATAAATGAGAAACGTATATTAAAAATCCATCAAGATGGACTTTTGGAATCATTTGATTTTGAATCATTAGAAAATTGTGAATCTTTTATATTAGGAAAGATGACAAAAGGATCCCTTCATTGGATATAGTGAAAGGGCCACTAATTTATTGGCTTTATACATACTGATGTATATGGCCTATTAAACACAAATACCTGGGAGGATTTCAATACTTCATTACTTTCACTGATAATTTCGATAGATGTGACTATGTCTATCTAATGAAACATAAATATAAATCATTTGAAATGTTTCGAACCTTTCAAAATGAAGTTCAAAATCTACTTGGTAAAACTATTAAAGCACTTTGATCTGATCTGGGTGATGAATACTTGCCAAGAGTTTGATAAACATCTAAGAAATTATGGAATTGTTCACAATTAACTCCACTAAGGATGCCAAAATGGAATGGTGTTTCTGAAAGAAGGAATCAAACTTTATTAGATATGGTTCGATCAATGATGATTTAAATAGATCTTCTTTTATCCTTTTGGGGCTATACATTAGAAAAAGCTACATTCACTCTGAATCAAGTTCCATCTAAAGCCGTTGAAAAGACACCATATGAGATATGGATTGGGAGAACTCCTAGTCTATCTTTTCTAAAGATTTAGGGCAATGAGGCTTATGCCAAATGACAAGTCGTGGATAAATTAACACCAAATTCTGATAAATGCCTTTTTGTGGGATATCCTAAAGAAACTAAAGGATATTTCTTTTATAATCCCTCTGAGAATAGATTGTTTATTGCTCGAAATGGTGTCTTTATAGAAAAAAAAATTATTTCTAAACAAACTAGTAGGAGTAAAATAGAACTCAAAGAAGTTTGAGGACCACAAGATGGCATATGACCATCGATGGAAACTCACCAAGTTTCACAAACAGTTATGAAACTTATACAAATAACATAAAAATTGCATAGATCTGATAGGACACAACATTAACCCCGAGAGATATGGATTTCTCATAACAAATAGTCGTGAAGTAATGCATATAGATCAAGATGAGCTACTACCTATCAAGATGCTGTGTCAAGTCTAGATTCTGAGAAATTGCTAGAGGCCATGAAATCTAAAATGCAATCCATGTAAGATAATTGAGTTTGGAACTTGATTGATCGACCTGAAGGAATTAAAATCATTAGGTGAAAATGGGCTTTCAAGAAGAAAATTGACATGGATGGGAACATACATACCTTTAAAGTAAGACTTGTTGCAAAAGGTATTAAGCAAACTCATGGTATTGACTATGATGAAACTTTTTCACCAGTCGTAATGCTTAAATCAATAAGAATTCTTATTACCTTTGCAACATATTATGACTATGAGATATAGCCAATGGATGTTAAAACATGTCTTAATGAAAACTTACTTTAGGATGTGTATATGACACAACCTGAATGTTTTGTTCATCTTGAGAATTCCAAGAAGGTATACAAGCTATAAAGATCCATTTATAGATTAAAGCAAGCTTCTCAAAGCTAGAATCTTTGTTTTGATGAAATAGTCAAAGAGTTTGGATTAATAAAAAAAAGAAGATGAACCTTATGTGTACAAGAAGGTTAGTGAGAGTTCAGTAATATTTCTCGTTTTGTATGTCAATGACATATTACTCATTAGGAATGATATCCCTATGTTGCAAGAGACCAAATATTGGTTAGGGAAATCATTTTTAATGAAAGATATAGGTGAAGCTACTTATATCCATGGGATTAAGATATATAGGGATAGATATAAAAGGATAATTGGTATAAGTCAAAGTACTTATATAGATAAGGTGCTGAATAGTTTCAGCATGCAAAATTCTAAAAGAGGATTTTTGCTAATGTCTCATGGCATTACTCCTAGCAAGACTCAATGTCCTACGACATCTGATAAGCGAGATCGCATGAGTATGATTCTTTATGCCTCAGTTATAGGATCTATCATGTATGCCATGTTATGTATTAGACCAAATGTTTCATATGCATTAAGTATGACAAGAAGATACAGGTCAAATCCTAGTGAAAGTCATTAGACAATTGTTAAGAATATCCTAAAGTGCTTAAGAAGAACTGAGGATGTATTCTTAGTGTTTGGAGGATTGCAATATTAGCTAGTAGTAAATGGTTACACAGATGCAAGCTTTCAATTTGACAAAGATGACTATAGATCATAGTTTGGATATATGTTTTTGTTAAATAGAGATGTTGTTAGCTGGAAAAGTTCTAAACAAAGCACTATCGCTGATTCTACAATAGAAGCTAAGTATATAATAACATCAGATGTAGCTAAGAAAGCAGTATGGATCAATAAATTCATTACTGAACTAGGAGTAGTTCCTAGTATCACAAATCCTATAGACCTCTATTGTGATAATAATGATGTTATAGTAAAGGCTACAGAGCTTAAATCCTATCAAAGATCTAAACATATACTTAGGCACTTTCATCTCATTCGTTAAATCATTAAAAGAGGAGATATCAAAATATGCAAAGTACCAATAAATGACAAAATTGTTGATCTACTTACAAAGCCTCTCCCATAAGCCAAACATGATAATCATACAAGGTCCATAGGTATTAGACACTTATATGATTAGGCATAGTGCAAGTGGGAGATTGTTAGTGATTATGTCCTAGGCCGTACATTTTGTTCCATATGTAAAGTCACATTTCATTTTATAAAATTGGGTTTCCTTTATGTTATTATATTTTTTAGCATGTTACAATATAATAATGTTTGTAAATAACAATTTGATGTTATTTTTGGCTATCCTTATTTATTTATCATTAAAGAAATAATGATAAATAAAGACTAGTATGAGTTTGATTAATAATCATAGGATGATCATATATGGTGATATAAATCAAGCTTGTAGGTACTTATTGGAGAATAGGGTACTGGATAGACCTGCTATAAGATACTATATGGGCTAATGTCATTAGTTATCTCATTGTAGTTATGTTGTCAATACTTAGACCTGAGATTATCATAGTATCCTACATGAGGATCATTATGTTTTGAAATAATAAAACATTATCTTTAATCAGATAATAATAAAGGTTATGATTAGACATGATGAGAATTATGCAAAGCACAGTGAATGATCAAGATGGAATTTATCCCTATCTTATGAGAGATATCTGTTGGATCCCTCAATAAGTAAGATTGAGAAATGCATAACCTTGCTTAAATGAATTGATGGAGTGATCAATGTCATTTAATATTATCAATATACTTAGTGATCGGGAAATTATATGTTTGAACTATATAAGTTTGACATGGATCATGAATTATGTTCAAACAAGATATCATGTGATAAAGGGATTATAACATGTTCTATTAGGTTAAAATTGAATTATTGATATTCATATTATTTGGGTAGTTATAATATTTTGCTAGAGTCCGCTTATGACTTGTGGGTCCGTGATGGATTGAGGCTCATTGTAAACATAATATGAACATATTGGATTGCACACATAGAATGTGATGAATAGACTAAGGGTTAATTTAAATATTTCGAATTTTATTTTGTGACAAGCTAAAATTCAAAATAAGTAAATAAAAAAATGTTAAGATTAAAATTATAATTATTATTTTCAATAAGAAATAAAGTATTTCTTATTTTAATAAGAAATATGGGCCTAGAATTTTCTCTCTCTCTAAATTAGGGTTAGGTCACCTATATATCATGATATGTATAGTTTAAAATGAAAACACTTATTAAAAGTGGTAGCTGTCACCTTTGTGAGTGATAGAAAAAAAATCATTTTTCTGTAACCTTTGAGAAAGAATAGAAAATCATAAACCCTAGCTATCAAGGAAGGGAGCTAGCACCCCAAGCGAATTTGTTCGTTGCATTTGAGTGTGGATATTAGTAGAGGGTGTTCATTTCATATGAGGCAGCACCTACAAAATAATTTTGTGCACTTTAAGAGGCTGGTAATCATTACTTTCTCCTTATTTAATCAATTGGATTGTATGGATCTTGGTGGGTTTCTTTTTTTCCATTGCTTTTTTGTTTTCTTTTTCCTTGTCGAAACCTAACAATATTGACCAATTAATCTAGGACTGAGTTTGCCTTTCTTGCTAAACTTCAAGATCTTTCACCATGGCGAAACCTTCAGGAATACTTTATTGCCCACATCGAACTCTATATCTTTTCTCTTTAAGTTTGTATAAGATTTCTATCTATTTGATGCAGTTTTTAATTTGTCTTTGATCAACTTTACCATATGCTCAGTTTCTTTGATTAAATCCAGTCCCTCTAACTTGCTTTTGCTGAGTTCTATCCAACATAAGGGAGTACTATACTTCCTCTTATATAATACCTAATATGATGCCATTTTGATGTTGAAATGATAGCTATTATTATATGCAAATTATGCCAGTGGAAAATATATTTTCCAACTGGTGCCAAATTCGAGAGTACAGCACTAAGATACATCCTTCAATATTTGTATAACTCATTTGGATTTTCCATCTATTTATGGATAGAAAGCAGCATTGTAATCTAAATGTATTCTCGATGCTTTCTAAAGTTCCTTCCAAAATCTAGCTATGAACTACTTGTCTTTGTTTGAAATGATGGAGGAAGGAACACCATACAATCTTATACAAGTTTTACCAATTGAAAGTTGGATCTCACTGGTATAAAGAAAATATATTTTGTCAATCTATCTATTATTACCCATATAAAATCATGTTATCACCTAGTGAGAGGTAACCCAGATACAAAATCAATAGTAATGCGATCCCACTTCCATTTTGGTATAGTTATGGGTTGCAATAGTCGAGAAGGAACTTGATGTTTCAATTTCACCTACTAGCATGTTAAACATTTAGTTTCAATGTTTGCTATTTCTTTTTTCATTCTAGGCCATTAATAGGTTGCTTTCAAATCTTGGTACATTTTATTGCTACCTGGGTGCATGGTGTAACTGTTGTGGTGGGCTTCTATCAAGATATTCTTCTTTAATTTTAAAGCATCTAGTATGTAAATCCTTTCCTTATAGTATAAACAGTCATCACCACTAAGGAAGAACTCATGGTCTTTTTCTACCTATATTTGAGAAATAATAGAGGCTAACTAATCATCTTGCCTTTGAGTGGCTTTTACCAATTATATCCAATCAGGTTTAAGCTACAGTTCAGCTATAAGTGCTCCATCTTAAGCAATAGTCAACCTGACATTCATAGCTTTTAAGGCTATTAGGTGTTTTATATTGAGTGCACCAGGTACAAAATTTGCCTTGCTAGGATGGTAATCAATAAGGCAATAATAGTCTTTAATGAGCTCTAACCAGTGCCTTTGCCTTAAGTTGAGTTCCTTTTTAGCAGGTAAATATATCAAACTCTTATGATCGGTGTATATGTAATATTTTCACCATACAAGTAATGTCTCTAAATCTTCAGTGTGAACACTATTGCTAGTTCCAAATAATGGGTAGGATAGTTCCTTTCATGAATCTTAAGCTACTTGTAAGCTATCACCATGCTTTCCTGCATCAATACACATCCTAAACCCATTTTTAAAAGCATCATTGTAGACAACAAAGGGTTTACCTAAAGTGAGTTATGTGAGAATGGGTCTTTAGTCAACATTCTTTTTAACCTTTCAAAGCACTCTTAGCACCGGCCGATCCACTAAAACCTAGCATTATTTTGTAGTAATTTGGTGAGCACAACAACTATCATGGAAAATCCTTTAACAAAACATTCGTAGCAACCAGCTAATCTAAGAAAACTTCTTAATTTGGTGACATTTTTTGGCGGTTTCCATTTCAAAAATGGCTTCAATCTTTTTTGGCTCAACCTTATCCCTTCGGTTGATACTACATGACTAAGGAAGGTGACTTCATTGAGCCAAAACACGTACTTGTTGAACTTTACATATAACTATTTATCTCTTAGTGTTCGTAACATAATTTGTAAATGTTTGTCATGTTTTTGGGCTTTTTAAATACTCTATAATGTCATCAATGAATACCACCATGAATTAATCCAAATATGGTGGAAAATGCAATTCATTAAGTCTATAAAGGCCAAATGACATGACCAAGAACTCATAGTGACCATATCGGGTATGAAAAGTTATCTTTAGCACATCTACTTCTCTAACTCAAAGCTGATGATAACTTTATCTCAAGTCAATTTTAAAGAACATACCTGTACTTTTTAATTTGTCAAATAAGTCATCAATTCTAGGTAGGGGGTATTTGTTCTTTATTGTGACTTTATTCATCTGTCTATAATTAATGTAAAGTCATAGTGATCCATCCTTCTTTTTCACAAATAGCACTAGTGCTCCCTAAGGTGATACACCGGGGCGGATGAATTCTTTATTAAGTAACTCATGTAGGTAAATTTTCAACTCTTTCAATTCTGTGCATACCATGCGATAGGGAGTTATGGAAATAAGAGCATTGCTAGGCACCACATCATTAGTGAATGCAACTTCCCTTTCTGGTGGAAATCCCGATAACTCATTAAGAAAGACATCAAAGAAGTCATGAATAGCAGGGACATCGCTAACTTTTGGCTTTTCTTCCTTAACATCTATCACATAAGCTAAGTAAGTTTCACACCATTTTCGAATACATCTGTTTATTGCAGTAGCTGAGATAACATTTGATAAGAAATTAGATATTTCCCATACAGTAATGATCTCCTGTCCTTCAGGAGTTTTCAATGTAATCCTTTTTAATCAATAATCAACCATTACTTGATGTTTGTGGAGCTAATCCATCCCCAAGATTACATCAAATTCATGAAAAGAAAGCTTGATTAAATTTATAAGGAAGGTGGTTTGGTCTATCTGAATGGGGCAGTCTTTATAAACCTTATTGACTACTACACTGTATCCCAAAGGTTGCTCTCTAATATTTCCTAGTTTACCTATGATCTAACCAAGCCCTTTCCATATGCAATCTTTGTGCTAAGGTATGAGTGTGTGGACCCAGGATCTATTAAAGCATAAACTAGATTTTTAAACAAATAAAATTTACCTACTATGACATTAGGGGCATCTCGGTCCTCTTTAGCTCTAACTGTATAAGTGCGAGTAGGATGTCATCCTTTTATAGCAGGAGAAACATGTGCACTCCCTTTTGCTGGTGTTGCTCCAGTGAGTTTACCTCTACCACTTCCTCTGGGCGGTCCTGTGTTGGGTTTATTTGTAGAAGTGGCTAATGTAATGCCCTGTGCTTAGCGCTGATCTTTCTGCAAATGATCTTTTGACCCTTATCTCAAGTAATCTCTGGTAAGTCTCTAACATTCACCTAGATGATGATGCCTACAATGATTACATATAGGGTTATTAAATCTCACAGAATCTTAAGGGGAACTAGCAATAGAGGTGGTTGGTAAGGCAGCTCAAGTAGTACATTTCTGACTCTATGCTGGTGTGACTGTAAGAGCTTGTGAAGGAGTTGTAGAACCCTTTTGCTTTTTACTGGGTCTACTAGGTGAACCTGTTGGTGGTCTCCTCCTCTATTGTGATCTAGCCTATCTATTGGCTTTATCAGCTTGTATGGCCTTAACTCATATGGCTGCTCAGACTAGCACTCTCATATTGGTGTACTTATGTGCTGTTAGTGCTTCATTGATTCTATTATGAAGTCCTTGTTCAAACAGCTGGCAAAAGTTTACTAGAGGTATGTTGTAGTCCTTCATATAAGCACTAAGTCTTTTAAATTCTCTATCATACTCCTGTACTATTCTGTTGCCCTATCACAATTGCCAAAAGTATTTTCCATAACGTGCTAATATTCCTTGCCTTTGTACTTTTCCCCAAATTGCTCTGTAGAAAGAAGGACCATGTCAATTCTTCCGCTGGTGTGTACCATCTTATGGCCTCCCACTATGTGTATACGGGGCCTTGGAATAAGGTAACTACAACCTCTAAGATCTCCTTTTATGGGCTATGAGTGATCTCGAAAAGTCTTTTAATCTTATTTAACCATTTTTTTGACTTCTGTAGCAATCAAAGGATCTCTACCATAATATTCTTCCGCCCTTAACTTTTTTAACTATTCTAGTATGGGTTTTTTATACGGATGAGGTGGCAGCTAGTGTTGAGGCTGTAGGGTAGCTGGGGCCTGCATGCTCTAGTATAACAAGTCCATCATCATCTATATGAATTTTAATGCTATAACTGGTGGAGGTGTCTGTGGAGCTAGTGGTGGTGTAGGTTGACTGAGCTAACCAGAAGAAGTAGTATCATTAACTGTTGGATTGGTTGAAGCCCCACTCTCAGCATCACTTGCCATCTTGATTGCTCATGTAGAGTCAAAAGCCATAACTAGCACTGAAAATACATAAAAGGGATAAGTAAGATTTAACTTTAAATTCGCTTATTCCTTATGTGGCATATACATGTATCGGTTTAATCATCCATTGACATTTAGGTGTTTACTCCGATCTTAGGATCACCTAAACCTGCTTTGATACCACAAAATATGATACCCTAAAGTTGAACATATATCCAAATATGGTGAACTACCATTGGTATTATTGCATGGTTAATTTATTTACCCATTTTTATAACAATGGCTAATTGTGTAACTTAGCATTCAAATGTCCAATTTATTTTAGCATAGAAAGGTTACTATTCATTTGTTCAAAATTTTACTAGCATAACGGCAATAAAATCATGCTACCCAAACCTGCGAATTGCCAAATTAACACTTCTAATAGGCAACCTTCACCTCCAATACTCCAACAATAGCACAACACTTCTAATATCAGTCATAATTCCTCATCACAACACATTATATAACCATATTCATGCAATCCACATAACATAAGTTCACTATTATTTAGCATTTATTATGATTTACATTTCATACCAAATTCTCAAAAGACTAATACACAATAAATATAGATTTTACACATCCCAAAATTTATTCACATGTACATGCCACTTTGCTCCTTTTTCACTTGTGTTCAATTACTTATCTCTGTGTGTAGTCAAGCAAACCATACACTATGCAACGATGTTGACTAGTGGTGGATACATTGCACAAAATTTTATCTATAAGACTATATTATACAAAATAACCATTTTGCCCTTTATAGTTATATATTATCATTTAACTTTGAATTTTTTAATGCTTTAAATTGCCTTTTGGTCTTTAAATCTTTGATTCTTATACTATTTCTCACTTATTTCTTACTTAAGTGGTAAATTACAATTCAGTGTCTAAGCCTTTCTTTTTTTACATATATTACATTATTTTTCACTAATTTTGATTATTTTTTCTTTCTTTGGCCTTTATTCCACTTTAAGTCTAAAATCTACATTTTAGTCCCTATAATTACCCTTGAGGTGGTAAATTATAGCTTGGTCCCTTAAACTTTTCTATAATTACAATTTTGCCCTTTTTTTACATATTTCACCATTTTAACTCCTTTAATCACATTTTTAATGCAAATTTACCATTTTACCCTCATTTTCTCATGTAATTACATTTTTGCCCCTTTTGACAAATTAATTACTTTTTTCACTTTATTTACTATTTAATCACATATATGATATCAGTTATGCAAAATTTACCATTTAGTTCTTATTTTTTATATAGTTATATTTTTACCGTAGTAACGCCCTGTGGAAACCCTCGAATTGGATATACAGGATGAGGACTCCAATAATGTCAAATGAGCTGGAGTGACCACTTGAAGTGATCAAATACTCTAGAGTGGGTTAAAGTGGCCACTTGATTTGACCAATGCCTTAACTGTGAACTGAGTGCGTGCAAGTCAAATGTCGATCAATCTCATGGTGCTATCGCGGTATGTGTCCCTATAACTATCCATTATATCCTAAAATCTTCGATTCACCACTTTGCACTAAGGGTAAATATTTTAACCATCTTATGTCACATTATCTAATGAATTTCTCTTAAGTTCCACATTATGACATACTTTCCATTTTGTCTATATCATGCACATTTAGGTGTAATATGTATGCATTCATTATAAACAAGTGAAATAACATCCAAATATACTACAAACATGTCATTTCCTTATAGTACCCTATTCGGTCACACATTGTCCATAAACATACATTATGATTTTTCATGCATTTTCATTTCCCATTTGTTTTTTATTCATATTAAGCCTTTTATTTAAAGATATACATTCAAATTATTTTCCTAACCTCTTATTATATAATTAATCACCATTACGTCCACATTGTGTATATTATTTGGACATGAAATTTATGGTTCTAATTATGCATACTAGATTCATCTATCATAATAATGTTCAAATTATGTCAAATCTTCCATGAATTAGCCAAAAATCACATGGTACCTTAGGTACACTATTCTTAATTCTTAATCATTATGAACATTACCTCATTTTATTAGCATTTATGAAATTATTTCACATTTAGACCTAAGTTACCATAGTTGCATAATGTAAAATTGAGCTAAAATTCAAGGAATTACATGGAATTGAGTGTAGAATTGTATCCAATAACCTCAATAGCTTGAAAATAACCTATTATTCTTTCTATTTTTCTTTCCTCTCCTTGGTCTTTTCCTTTTCTTGGTTTCCACCTTTAGGCCAAATTGAATAAGGGAGATTTGATGAGTTTATGCCATGAATTTCAACACATAAATGCTACTAAATAACTATACTAATGATGCTCTACAAGTCAATACCAAAATTCCTAATTAATTCCAACAAAACTCAAGAATTTACCTAATTAGGGTCACTTTATCTCACTAGAAATCCTTATGTTCCAAGATTCCTTTTGCTCCAATTTATTTTTTATGATAAAAAGGAGGTGTTCTAATGTGTGTAGATAAATTTTGGGCTTAGGATTTGATGGGAATTAGAAGAAGTGAGAAGAAAAATGGTGAAGTGTGTTTATAGAAGATGGTTCAGATTTAGGAGGAGGAAAGGGGGAAATGTCTAATTTTAGAAAGATTTATAGGGAATTCTAGACCTCCCTATTTTTTCCTCTAGTGCACCAAATGAAGGGCCAAGATTCCTTCAATTACTATTTAATCTAATGGCTTATTTTTAAGCCACTTGTCTTGACCATATTAATCCCTACAATTTCTTATACAAAATAAATGGATGAAAATGATTATGAACCATTTTTTAATGATATTTATGACCTTGAGCAAATTAAAAATGACCTTTAACCCCCTATAACTAAATTAATCTCCATTTTTACCATTTTTGGATTCTGATGTTCCCCTAATCAAAATTCCCTAAAATTTTTCCAAGAGTGCAAAACAATATGTAAAAATTTGTGATTAAAATTTCAATTCATTCCAACATTAGTTCAATATAGTTCTATCCCCGGTATAAATTTCATTAGTTTGGAACTGAAAAATTTTAAACTGTCAAAAGAATATTTTTCACTTACAATAGCTCATTTAGGCTATATTTCTAATAGGTTTATGCAATTAGAATATTTTTTGAAGGTTTATGGAATATTTTAAAGCCTTGTTAAACCTATGATCAACCTAAATAACGGTGCTAGGGAAATTTTTCATTGTTTATTTTAGGGGCATATTTAAGCTCAATTTCTTCTTAAATTACACCACTAAACTCCATTTAATACACATTATCACATCTAATAACTAGATGCCAAACTTTTTATTAGGTCACCTATCCCAAAATTTTCTTGGCTTACGTACATTTAACACTTAAGTACTTATAATTTTTATTATACTATGCTAATATAGTCACACAATATACCATTTTAGTGTTCCTATTTATGGTCAAGAAGGTACTATTCATACTAGGTAAAATTTATGGCGGCACATTTCTCCTCAGCTAATAAAAATTTTATTCTCAAAATTTATCTGGATTGAAGAGCTGAGGATACTATTATATCATGGTTTCCTCTAGTTTTAAGGTTGCCTCTTCCACTTTATAGCGAGTATAAGGAACTTTAACAAGTGATAAATGTTTGTTCCTTAACTATCGAACTTTTCTGGTAAGAATACTTATTGACTTTTCCTTATATGATAGGTTTGGTCGAAGTTTGACTTCCTTTGGTGTTATAACATGTGATGGGTTTGATCAATATCTCCTTAACATAGCATATGGAATACATCATGAATTTTCTCTAATTTTGGTGGCAACTTCAACCTGTAAGTAACTGGTCCAACATACTGTAATACCTCATAAGGACCAATGAATCTATGACTGAGTTTGCCTTTCTTGCCATGCTTTAATTTCTTTCCCTATGGTGAAACCTTTAGGAATACTTTATCGCCCGCATTAAACTCTATACCTTTTCTCTCTAAGTCTTTTTAGGATTTATATCTATCTGTTGTAGGTTTCAAGTTATCTTTGATCAACTTTACCTTCTCCTCGATTTCTTTGATTAAATCCAATCCCATTAACTTGCTTTCATAGAGTTCTATCCAACATAAAAGGAGTCCTACACTTCTTCCCATATAATGCCTCATATGGTGCCATTTTAATGCTAGACTGGTAACTATTGTTATATGTAAACTCTACTAGTCAAATATATCTTTCCTAACTACTGCCAAATTTGAGAATATAGCATCGAAGCACATCCTTGAGTATCTATATAACTAGCTTAGACTATCCATCTGTCTATAGGTGAAAGGTAGAGCTATAATCTAAATGTGTTACCAAAGCTTTCTGAAGTTTTTTTTCCAAAATCTAGCCATGAACCACAAGTATTTATCTGAAATGATGAAGGAAGGAACACCATACAATCTTACTATTTCATTAGTATAGATTTTTGCAAATTTCACCAATGGAAAGTTGAATCTCACTAGTATGAAATAAGTAGATTTTTTCAATATGTCTAATATCAACCATATGGAATCATACTATCTCTTGATGAATGGTAACCCAGACATAAAATCCATAATAATGTGATCCCACTTCCATTTTGGTATAGTGATGGGTTGTAGTAATCCAAAAGGAACTGAATGTTCTACTTTCACCTGCTGGAATGTTAGACATTCAGTCATAAATTTTGCTATTTCTCTTTTCATTTCACGCCACCAATAGGTTGCTTTTCCCCTTTTCCTGGTGCATTTTGACTGTATTTATAGGCTAAATCTTCAGTTTTCCATAATAGAACATGAAAAATAACTCTAGCTTAGTATGAAGTTTTGTCGATTTTAACTTCCTTTTACACAGCCAAGTACTAAATTTACACTTAAGTTACACGGTCGATTGAAGTTCTTTGGTGAATTGGTTGCATGGCCAGTCAGTTCTTTTCTTCTTCTCTTCACATAGCCGGGCATCCTTTCCTTCTTTACTTTACATGGCTGGGAATTGGCATTCCTCTTTACACAGCCGGGTAGGAATTCCTTCCTTGCTTCATGCAGCCAGGCAAAGAATAAGTTACCTTCCTTTAAGCAACTTCAATTTTCCACTCTTTAATCCAGAACCTATTTGCACGGCTACTTGAGAATTTCACTCGGTAGTGTCAAAAGCTTTGGGACTAAACGTTCAACTTTTGATCATCAATTTTTGAAATTTACACAATTGCCCCAAAACTTTGTATTTTTCTCAATTAAGTCCTTTTTCTTCAATTTTAACCCTAAAAAATATCAAAACTTACAATTAACTCCAAAAATATAAAATTAACCAATTAAACTATAAATTAACCAAATTAACACTAAATTAACTTAATTAAACACCTAAAAACATATTAAAAACATCATTAAATTCACAATTATCAAATACCCCATACTTAGACTTTGCTCGTCCCCGAGCAAATGAGAACAATCCAACTCCCCAAAATAATCAAACTCAAATCAAGAACCATGTATTTCAAAATTATACTTAGCAATTAATAAAAACACTTAATAAAATTTTAACTAGAATAAATTCAACCAAGACAATATGAGCTAGTTTCCTTGTATATGTGCAAGACCAAAACATTTTAAGTATTTCAAAAACCAAAACATCTAATGCAAAAATATAATCAAGCTTAGAATGAATGTACACCTAAGTGTACAAATAGTTTCGCATTTGAAACTCTAAAAACACCATAGGCCTCTCCTTTAGTACTGAAATCTGAACTTCATCTCTACTAAACAACTCAAAAATAAAGCTTAGAATCATTTAAGTCTTTCAAAGGTTGTGATAGGGCTAAGGTATTGGTTATCAAAGAATGGACAAAAGATAATTGAAAAGAATAGCCACTCTAAGATAAAATAGACTAATAATAATAAACATCCCATTAACTCAAACCATAGAGAATTAAACTTGCTTAACCTTTGCATAATTTAAACTTTTACGAGAAAGCACAACTTGAAATTCTCTCGAATTCACCCTTTACATCCTTTTTTAGAAGTCATAACTATTTTTCCTTGTAACTACCGCACACTTAAAATTTTGCCATACTTGCTAGCTTTATTTCCAATATATTTTTTCTTTTTTTCACACTAGCTTTAATGTTGGCAATACAATAATATAACATTGGTAATAATAAGGAATTTCACTTTTCCTTGACTTTATCCATAGGTCTTAACTATAAAACCAAAAATTTCTTAGTACACCCTTTTAGATACCTAATAATAATTAATCCATCCAATCCTTGAGTGTTCAGTTCTAAAAGGGAAGATAAAAGCTTTTAGCCTATATGGTCAATGAATAAGTGTAAGAAGAAAAATAAATATGGTACGCATTAAGCATACCTTATTAAGCTCAAAATAGCTAACAAGGGATAAATATATAAAAAGGGTAGGTAAATAGGCTAAAAAATGGCTAAACAAGAAAAATATTGCCTAGATCACTCCTAAGTTAAATTGAGTTGCTTTTATGCTTTGAAGGGTGATAAGGAAGGTTATAGCATTCTAAAATTTGTTACTCAACAAATTCATGCATTGGTTTTTCTTTAAGTTTAAAAACTGGTCTTAAATGCTCAAACAGATAGAAACTAACAAATATAGGTCAAGTTGAAAATTAAACTAGCTAAAAGTTCATTAAACAACATGCTTGTCTTAATGCTAAGCAAAGATTCTAACTTGCACATTCTAAATTCAAGTTCAATACACTTTAAATTTGAGGAAGAACCGGGGCAAACTAAGTTTTAGTGTAAACTAAGTGATAATTTTGAACTAATGATACTTCTAACTAAATTAACAATTTAAAGCAATGACTAAAATCATTAAACTAGAAGTAAAAGTTATTACCGTACTTTTCAAAATAACACACTAAAATAACTAAAAAATAGAAATTAGATTCATGGACAAAAATAGGGTTAAGAAATGTCTACTTCCTGAACCAAAATTGAGCTTAACTGAGTAAGCTCTACTCCCTTCCAAAAATTTTGTTGTCCACAGCAAATGTAAAGAGTCCTCTATGATGATGGAATAGGCAGTAGAGGATCACGCTTCCAAAAATTATGCACAAACTTTTATAAAGTCTGCTTCAACTCAACTATAGAATCTAGCATTGTATCCATCCAACCTTGCATCCTATTCAATCAAATCTATTGGTGATCCATCCTACTACTAAGCTGGTTAAGATGCACCTCTAAGTCAGAAGGAAGAGCGGCTTTTGCTGGTGGAATTGCAGCTTAAGGTACTACAATTGGTGGATCATCTTTTGGTTGCTCATTCTATGCATCCAAGCGAATACCATTCTCCTTTAAATATTCTTTTCTGGTGGACCAGTGACACCTGAGTTTAGTCATCAAAATCTTCATGCACTTAAGCATGACATTATCAATACACTCTATGTCACCATGAAGAGGCTCACCAAAAGGAAGGTTATGCTCAATAGCCTAGGCTAAAATAGTTGCTATGCAACCAATAGAGATGGCGTGAACCTTGAAAGGTTTCTTTTGTAATTCCTTAATCCTTTGTGCTAAAATCAAAGCTCCATTAATTTAAATACCATCTACCATACACCAAAGGAGCATAATTTATAAAGCGTTAAGTGCACTCAAGCTACCTAGATTATTAAAGATACTCTTAGATAAAAACCTGTGTATGATCCTCAAAGCATGGTCCCTAAGTGTATGAACTTTAAGCTTTCCCCCCTTGCCATGGCTCCGGATTTAATAGATCTCGAATTTTCTCCCAATTCTTCTCAACCAAAACATTAGTTAATTCGACTGAAGCATTAGGTAAGAACCCTAAGTGCTCAAAAAATTGCTAAAAAGTCATAGAATACCCCTTCTTACCCAGTCGGAACCCAACTTTTCCTGTGCTATCATTTTCTCATTTGAAGTGACATTCAAATGAATAAAAGAGATCTCTAGCCAAATCAGGATAAACTTTCACCTTACGACTAATAAATTGCTCCCAACCTATACATTCAATCAATGACAGGATCTCTGCCCAAAGGTCTCTAGCAGGAACATCTAGCCAAAGATGACTAAGAAAAGTTGGTTTGACATATTGTCGAGAACTGAAGTATTCATACTTTGCATATTTTGCTTTGTCAACATAGGATGGGATGCAAATACTGGATGAGCTTGATGCTTCATAGTGCTTTGCTTTTTTAGGTGCCACTACAAAAAGAAAGAAAAAGATGAGAGTGCAAAATGGCAAGTTAACAAAGAAAATAAAAGAAAGCAAAGATATATAAATAATGGTAAAGGAGCATCTTGGAATGAGATGCAGGAGTATGTAATTAAGTGATAGGGACAATAGTAATATGGTAGTCATGAACACAGATAAGCAGGGGTCAATTTCTATGCTTTTGGTGATGCCAAAATGCCAGGAAAGAATGGGCATTGATGGAAAAGATTTAGCCATAAAATGTCATGATAATTGGAAATAAATGGATATAAATGAGCAAGATTGACAATAGATAGGTAGCTAGTTATAATTGTACAACAAACTTATGCCAAAAAGGGATGTACAGTTAAGCAAAACTAAGCAAAAACTCATTAATATATTTCATCAAACAAGTGGTGTGCACATGTTGGAGAGATAAATTAAATATTAAGATGAGGTGTATTAGCCATAAAAATTGACATTAAGCAACATTTACATACATATTAGGCACACAACAAATAATTTTGCCAAAAGAATTAATAATGAAATGTAAATTGCATGTTGAAATTGACCTAAATTATGTAAGCTAACAAGAGAAAATAAAGCGAAAATGACATTAATTAATTAAATTAAGGAGCAAAATTAAGAAGAATACTTACATATAATTAAAATAAAGTAGAATGATGCAAAAATTTGGAGTGAAAGAGGTGTATGATGGTGGTGTTGGAGTAAGAGAAGAGAAGTGAAGATAAAGAAGAAGAAAAGAGAAATAAGAAAGGAAGAGAAAGGAGAAAGAGGAAGTTAGATCGGTGGCCGGCGGTCAACGGTGGTGGTGCCAGCTACGCGGTTGTAGGCAATGGGACGACGTGGGAAGAGTAGGCATGGTGAGGGTGGGTGGTGGTTTTACGCGGTTGGGGATTTTGGGTGAGAGTGTGTGCGTGGGTATTAGTGAAATAAAAGAAAGGAAAAAAATAAAATGAAAACAAAAACAAAGATGGCAGAGGAGGGTCACACGGCCAAGCAAGGAAGTGGTCTTGGAGTCATATGATCGGGTAGGAAAGAAAAAGAACTCGAGCAAAAATTTTGAAAAATGTAAAAATGGGATAGAAGGGCAGCACGCGGTCGAGCAATGAAATTGGCTTGGAATCATATGGCTAGGTAGTGAAGAACTTATAAGGGGCTGTAAATTTTGAAGATTTAATTTTTAATTGCTTATACAATGCTGTCCGCCATTTTTTTAAACTAGTTAATTCACAAATTTGCCAATTAATACCCAATTAATGCCATATATTATAGTTTAGCCCAATTGATCAAGAAACACTTTAAATTAATGCCTGTGCTAAAACTTTGACCATTAATATTTCAAGACTCTCTAATCCAATTAAATTGTGTAGCCCTATAGTTCATGAATCTAGGTGACATAAATTAATACTAGCTGAAACACACAAAAATCAAAAATTGACTTAAATTAAAAATTAAAGCAAAAGAAGGTAGAGAATGTAGTTCTGAGTTTAAAAGTTCTCAAATAGACTTTGCAAACCACCTTAATAATCTTGAAGCACAATGGTTTCCTTAGCAACCTTATGTTGTCCAATTTTATATAGTTTGAGTCGATGACCGTTCACCTTATATTCACGTCCATTTTTGGGTTTTTGATCGTCACAACTTCGAACTTATTGATTGATAGGATTTGATATGGCCCGAGCCACTTGGATCTCAGCTTTCCCAAAAACAATCGAAGATAACTATTATATAATAATACAAACATACCTAGAATAAAATCTTTTACCTTCAAGCGCTTGTCATGCCAATGTTTCATCTTTTCTTTGTATAATGCTACATTGTAGTAAGATCATTGTCGAATTTCATCAAGTTCATTGAGCTACAATTTTCTCTTTTCTCCTACACTTCTCAAATCAAAGTTAAGGAATTTTGTAGCCCAATAAGCTTTATGTTCAAATTTGACTGGGAGATGACATGCTTTCCCAAAGACTATTCTATAAGGAGACATGCCTATAGGGGTTTTAAATGCAGTTCTATAGGTCCATAGAGCCTCATCTAATTTTTGAGACCTATCTTTCCTAGAATTGTTAACTATCTTTTCTAGAATTGATTTCAACTCCCTATTAGACACCTCTACTTGTCCATTTGCTTGAGGATGAGATGGGGTAGTTATTTTTTGTTTAACTTCGAATCTCCTAAGCAAAGTTCGAAATTGATGGTTGATAAAATATTTTCCTCCATCACTGATTATGGCTCTTGGTGCTCCAAATCTAGTGAAAATATTTTTCCTAATAAATTCAAGCACAATTCTGGCATCACAAGTTCTAGTAGCTATAGCTTTGACCCATTTACTGACATAATCCACAACTACTAAAATATACTCAAAACCAAATGAATTGGGAAATGGTCCCATAAAATCTATGCCTCCAACATCAAAAATTTCTACCTCGAGCACATTATTCATAGGCATTTCATCTCTTTTAGAGATATTACCAATACTTTGACATCTATCACAAATTTCAATAAAAGACTTGATATCTTGAAATAAAGTAGGCCAAAAGAAACATGATTGAAGAACTTTTTGTACCATTTGATTAGGTCCATGATTTCCTCCAACTTCTCCTCCATGGCACTATCACATTATATCTTCTTGTTCAGTTTTCGGTACACATTGTCTAAGCATTTGATCCGAGTAAATATTGATGAGCATCCCAAAGGTAATGCTTGGCATCCGTTTGAAGTTTTTTTCTTTTGTTGCTAAGTAAAATCTTTAGGAAGATAACCTCCTACAAGGAAATTAGCTATATTAGTGTATCACGGAACTAAATTTTTATAAGTATATAAAACACAAATATGTGCATCAGGAAATAAGTCAGAAATTTTTTCCTTTTCAATGCTAGCATCCAATCTAGATAGATGGTCAGGTATGAAATTTTCATCTCCTTTCTTATCCTTTATCTCAATATCAAATTCTTATAGTAGCAAAACCTATCAGATAAGCCTCGATTTGAAATCTTTCTTAGCAAAAAGGTGTCTTAATGTAGCATGATCCGACCACACAGTAACTTTGGAACCCAAGAGATAAGATCTGCATTTTTCAAAGGAAAATACTATCGCCAAAAGTTCTTTCTCCGTGGTTGTGTAGTTAACTTGAGCTCGGGTGAGTGTATGACTTGCATAGTAGATAGTGTATAAAATTTTCTCTTTTCGCTAACCTAATATAGCTCCTACTATATAGTCACTAGCATCACACATAATTTTAAAGGGTACTAACTAACTTTTGCTTTAATAAATTAAAATCCTGCAAGCAGTCAGCATCAAAGTTAAATGCAGCATCCTTAATTAGTAAATTAGACAGTGGCTTAGCTATTTTAGAAAAATTCTTAATAAACCAACAGTAAAATTAGGCATGACCAAGGAAACTTCTAATACCTTTAACACTAATCGGAGGGGGTAGTTTTCTATAACATTAACTTTTGCCTTATCTACATTAATTCCTTTGTCAAAGATTTTATGCCCTAGAACAATTCCTTCTCTAACCATGAAATGGTATTTTTCCCAATTAAGAACAAGGTTTGTCTCTTGATAACTCTTTAAGACCAATTCAAGATTATTTAGAATAGACTCAAAATCACGAGCATATAATGTAAAATCATCCATGAATTTTTCAATAAAATCATGAAATATGGCCATCATGCATCGTTGAAATGTGGCAGGGGCATTACAAAGACCAAAGAACATCCTTCTATATGCAAATGTTCCATAAGGACATGTGAACATGGTCTTTTCTTGGTCTTTCAGGACTATAGGTATTTGCATATACATCGAATATCCATCTAAAAAATAGTAAAATCTATTTCCTGTCAGTCTTTCTAACATTTGATTAATAAAGGGTAATGAAAAGTGATCTTTTTAAGTGCCATTATTTAATCTCTTATAATCGATGCATACTCTCCATCCCATTACTATACATGTAAGAATTAATTCATTACTTTCATTAGTTATTACAGTCATGCCCCTTTTTTAGGTACACATTGAACCGGACTAAACCAACTACTATCAGAAATCGGATAGATAATACCTGCATCGAGGAGTTTAAGTACCTCATTTTTCACCACTTCTTGCATCGTTAGATTTAGTCTCCTTTAAGCACTACAAAAAAAATGCAGTTTACCGACGGATTTTAGCGACCAAATTTAGCATTTTACCGACAGAAAATAACCTTACCGATGGAATGAATCCGTCCCTAAAACGCTCGTAGGTACCAATTTACCGGCGGAAAATTTCGTCAGTAATATTACCGACGGATTTACTAGTAAAATTCCGTCGGTAGCTTTATTAAAAATCCGTTGGATGTTTCGTCACGTTGACCTTATACCGACAAATTGTTTCGTCGGTAAACCGTCGGTAAATTTAATAAATAAAATTATAATTTACATTAGTATAAACAGCAAGGTTTATTTCGTCAGTAATTTTGTCGGCAAAATTATTTAGTATTAATATTAAATTTATTAATAGATCTGCGACAAATATTTAATTTCTTATAATTTTTTTTTGCTAATTTTCTGTTCACAAATCCCGCATTAAACACGATCAATACAAAAAGTCTCAAATCAACATAAAAAAGAACCTCAAATCTTTAATTAGAAAAATAAAGCTATCAACCATGTATATAACAAGAACATCTTATTGTGCTTTATTAGTAAACCATGAGAAGCTTGTTTTACACAACAAGTCACAAGTAATCAGCATGATTCAAGAATTCAAGGTCTTGCTCAAGACAGGCTTCAAAAGTAAATGAAAGTTGACTATTAAACATTTTGGAATCCTAATCCTTACAAATGCTAAAGCTAAGACGGCAAGTGCACGACTAAGTTTACATAGCTGCATCTCAAGGTACTCTAGTTTCCTCCTTTCAGAGATAAAATCTTTCGATGGCAAAGTTGTAACACCAACAGTATCTACAACCTCATCAGGAAGAAAAGACAGTGTTGCTGAAATGGCTTCCTCTGGTTTCAATCTACCAGACACAGTAAAGGTCCTACAATAAACATAAAACGGGAGTGGAAAAGAATCTAAGAAATTGATTTCCAGCAACGACCTCACGAAATCTTCACCTTTTAGACTAAAACATAAACCTAACATTATTCGCAAAAAGATATCAATAAAAATCATATTCTCAGTTAACTATGCTATTTTTCCTTGTCCCAATTTCTTAAATCAATCTCAATTCAACTGTTACCCGTTACTGCAAGGTAGCAAATTGAAAAATTTAACTATAGAGAACTAGAAGAAACTGAGAAAGGAAAAACCAATAAATTTTGATTATGCCTCCTTATAAATGAAAACATGGATTTAGACAAATGAAATCCTGAATTTAAATGCTAAACATTGCTACTAATTGTATAGATTTAAATACAAAGCATGGCTAATAGTTGTAAAAAGAAAAATAAAATAACATAATGAATGATCATGGAATCTATGCTAGCTTAAATCAATTACCATATAGATAACATCAACAATCTAGGTGGCAGAATTTAAATATAGTAGATAATAAAATAATAGACTTTTTGCAGAAATTCAATAGATCTTGGGTTATATATAAAGCTGGCTGTGTAAATTATAATTATTTTTTCAAGATTATAAAAAAAGGCAATATAATTAGATAAATAATAGAAAGTTTGCAGCAGCAGGGATATAGCATAACATCAACAGGTGCTGATACGAAAACTACAGCACTTAATTACCCATAAAAACTCAATTATGAAAGAATTAATCAACGTTAGTTTTGATCATTCGTATATAGAAAGAAGTTACTTTAAGAATTGAATTAGAGAACAAGCACGCATTACAAATAAAAAAATCAACTATGAAAGTTCAAGAGCTAACTCACAGAATCAACTCAAGAAATTTTATGGAAAGTAAAACACCGAAGCACTTACTCTCTAAATGTCTTTCTAATATGAAAATCTAAATGTTACTTTGGTGGTGGTGGGGCTGGAAGGTTGCGGGGTTGAATCATAGGCGGGGAAAGGTCGATGGTGTTACTTCGCTACATCATCATATGATTTCATCAAGAATACAGTTAAAAGCATGAAATACAGAAAGTACATGTGGAAATACAATACATAATACCTGTTAATGAAGTGCACAGAGGGAAAGGGCACCAAAAGGAGAACCCACTGTTAAGATAGGTTCCCCTCTTCTAGTTGAAGGTGATATTACTATGTTTGGCAGATCCTAAATAATAATGTGTTATGTTAAATAAAAATGATTGCAGGTGGCTTTGCCACAAATTAAATGTAAATAGAAATACAAGTAGGGAAAGCAGCAGCCAAGATTCCTTCATATGTAAGAAAACTCTAAGAATATGTCAGAGAAATCAAATTCTGCATAACCAGAAGGAAGAGCAGCAGTAGAAGATGAGTACGTCAATTTTGCAGTTCAGGGTATGAACCGTATAATCAATACAAGATACATAAACAAAATAAAAGTAGCCACATACAAATAAATCAAGACTAAACAATTAAAAGATTTTATCTTTTATCTAGATTAAATAAATAGTAGGACCCTGTACGTATTGAGTAAAAGCATAACTCAATGGAAAACCCTGTTCTCATTTTGCATTGAAACTTGAGGACCCTGTACACAGAACTCTCAGCTGGCATTCAATTTATAATTTAATATATGATTATAGAATTTTAATTCCCATATTACATTTATATGCTACAAATAATAAATAATATTAATAACTCACTAAAAAAATTGAATTTCATGTTAGCATAAAAAATAGTAGTGGTGTATAATTTATATGAATGAAGAACACCAAAAGACGCAATATGTGCGGAATATTAATCAAGAGTTGAGCTTTTTTTTCTATAAACTTATATATATATATATATATATATATATATATATATATATATATAAAACAACATGTGATGGTAATGATGACAGCTCTTATAACCAGGATCTATTTTTGGCCCTAGTTTAATTATAGTAATATTTAGCATTTAAAGGAATAATTAAAGAAATTAATTAGTATGCCTTTTATTTTTTTTTTCTTTTTTATTATGACAACTCAACGAAAATGTAAATCAAGTTGAACAGATAATTATTATTTTTTGTAAAATTAATTAATTAAGAACTAGTATAATTGTTTTTGAAGGTTTACCACAGGTGACATATATATAATGGTTATAAGAGCTGTCATCAGATCTTATACATAGACCATTTTATATATATATATATAAACAAGGGCACATTAAACCTCTTAAACAAGAGCTGTCTCTACCAAACCTCTTAATTTTGAAGCTCGCAAGCACCCAGAAATTGAAGTGTTTTCTGAATCGGTTACATAAAATCTAAAAAGGCACAAAAATATGTGTAAAATCGAAGTAGAATGAAATGGAAAAAATGCAGTAGTGGAAGGAAAGAGTTGTCATGATCTTGAACACGGGCATAAAAATGATGAATAATAACACAGACGCAGACACACTTGCAATAATTCAATGCTTGATTAACAAGAGTGGAAACTAAAGAATCAAAAAAAGCAGAGAACGAATCCAAAAAGAAATACTTACCAGTAAAGATGAGAGGTGGGCACCAGTGAGGGAGGGACATGAACGGCGGACGGCGTGATCCCAGCGGCGGATTGGAAGCAGGGGTAGATTAAAAGAGAAAAGGGGGCGGCGGCTTTTTGGGTAAACGAAAGAGAGAAATGAAATAGGGTTTGGGTTTTCTTTACACACACACACACACACACACACACATATATATATATATAATTTTATCACACTTATATTTTTTAAAATTTAAAAAATAATTATATATATATTAAATATTTTTTTATCACTTTTTAATTTTAATTAGAATTTTAAAAAAATTAAAATATAAAAATATTTTATCAATAATTATAATTTTTTTTATAAAATTGATGTATTATAATTATTTCTTTGATTATTGTAAAAAAATAAAAAATTATCATTTAAGTGGAATAATATTTAATAATAGTGAACTCAGAATTTACGCTCTGCCGGTAGTAATAACGTATCATTATTGATATCCCTACATGTCCTTATCCTACAAATTAATTACTGCAACAATGAGCATGATATGCTACAATATGTTCAAATTGTGGACCGTTGATCGAACCCGAAAATTTTAAATTTTATAAACTTTAACCATTTATTTCGATTTGTTTAACCTCAAAAAATAGGTTCGGTTTCGGACCGATTTTTCGAATTTTTTTGCTCAGCCCTAAAAACGATACCTTTGAGCCAAACTACTTTTCCCTAATAAAAAGAACATCTAATATTATATATGTATGTAACTAAGTCTACTAAGTCAATTCATCATAATTATAATTTTATGAATAAATATGAGTAATAAGTTGAACTGCAAATTTTATTGTTAAGCTTTAATTATTACAAAAATTAATCTTTACACCATTAATTAACTTACAGAGCCAACCTATGCTATATCTTGAGGGCGTTTTGGTCCCCCTCCTCCTCCCTCTTTCTTTTGGGATATATATATATATCTTAAGTAATATTTCCATATTTAGCGCTTTAAAATTTTTGTTTGGCTACATGGCTCTCCTTCAAATTTTTTTACTTCGCCCGTCTGTCGTTAAATTTGACAATATATCTACCTAGATTATATGTCGATAATGACTCAATGTTGTAAAATATTTTATTAAAAAATTAAATTTTAATAATAAAAGGAGTACCAATTAATTTACCGATAGAAAATCCTCTCACAAATAATATAGACTAATGTTTACTATAAAAATGTATTTATATATAAAAACAATATTTTTTTTTAAAAATAAAAAAAATTAAAATTAAATCATTTATTTTGTATTATTAGCAATATAGCGACGGATAAGGACTTCCGTCGCCAATTTGTCGGTAAAACATTTAAAATAAAAACAGACATTATATTACCGACGGACTTTCTGTCGGTGCATTCAAAAATGTTGTTATATTTACCGACGAAATTTATCGTCGCTATTTCGTCGCTAAAAAATGGCGCCAAGATTTCCCTCCAATTTTACCGACCGTTTTTATTTTCGTCGCTAAAAATTTTGCCATTTAGCATGATTTTTATTTTTACCGACGGATTTGCGGTTCCGTAGCTATTCCGTCGGTAATATCCCATTATTAGCGACGGAATTTTAATCCGTCGGTAAATGTCGTCGGTAAAATCAATTTTTTTTGTTGTGAGGGTTATACCACCAGTTTGAAGTCATCTTCCATAGGTATCCAGTATATACAATAATTGGGGCTAATAACTTTTAAGTCGAATATTGCCTAACCAATTGCCCCTTTATTCTTTTTAAGTACCTCAATGAGAATCTTTTCTTCTAAACCTGTCAATAAAGATGAAATAATTATTGGTTTTGCATTATCTTTTAAGAATACATATTTCAAATGAGATGGAAGTGTTTTAAGTTCAAAATTATCTCCCTTAAGAGGGGACGGTTCATCCTCCATATTTTTATTTTCACTGTACTCCTTTTCAAATCTTGTATCAACTCCTTTTCCTTAGCTTTTAACTCTTCCGCTTTCTTCATGTGCATCAAACATTCTTGAAGTTCATAATCTAGAATGATTTTCTCTTGTTTTTTTGATACATTCTTGAACACTGTCGACAAAACAAATTGATTCTTCAAAGTCATATGAGGGATGTTTTAAAACCTTATTTACGTTGAAGACCATTTCTTCCTCATTGAACCTCAAATTAACCGTTTGCCCATGAACATCGATTAAAGTTCTTGCCATGTTCAAAAAGGATTTCCCTACTATAAAGGGTACCTTTATATCCTCCTCCATATCCATCACTATAAAGTCCACCAAAAATATAAAATTTCCTACATTTACCAACAAATCCTCAATAATATCCTTTGGTTTCTTCACCGATCTATTCGCCACGGGTCTCTTTGATATCTCTTAATTTTAATTTCCTGTAAATTGAATAAGGCATTAAATTAATGTTGGCACCCAAATCACATAAAGTATGTCCAACAAAGTTACCACCTAGTTCGCAAGGTAATGTAAAACTACCGGGATCTTCTATTTTTTCTAGAATTTTATTCATTAGAATTGCACTACAATTTTCAGATAATTGGACTGTTCCTATGCCTTCTAGCTTTTTCTTATTAGTGCAAAGCTCTTTCATGAATTTAGCATATTTAGGCATGTGTAATAAAGCTTCAACAAATAGTAAATTTATATGCAACTTTTTAAACATGTCTAAAAATCTAGTTAATTGCTCATTTTGCTTTTCTTTTCTAGCAAGAATAGGAAAGGGTAACTAAGATTCATTCAGAACAGTAAACATAAGTTTTTCCTTACCTATACCCTTCTTAACAGTAGGAGGCATTTTTTTAATATTTTTAGCATTAGAAATACTTACCTCTATTGTTAGTTCCACCCTTTGAGAAGAAGTCTTACCATTTTAAACTTTTTCTAGCTCTTTTCCACTTATTAAGGTGATTGCCTTGGCTTCCTCCTTTGGATTGTAGTTTACATTGGATGAAAAAGTTCCTTAAGCCCTGTTAGACAGTGAGTTAGCAAGTTACCCCATTTGGTTTTCTAGATTCCTAATGGATGCCTCTTGGTTCCTCATCCAAATGTCTTGAGATTTTCACCTAGCATCTTAATTAACTAAGATCGAATTCTGGAAGGCCATAAAATTTGCAATCATTTCTTCGATATTGGATTTTTTTCTTGTGGGGGTGGAGGTTGAGGTTTTTGAAATCTAGGTGGTTGATAAGGTTGAGATTGGTATGTGGAAGGGTAATGTGCTTGATTTTGGTAATGATTATGATTACTATTTTGGAAGGTTTGATTTTGGTTAAATGGAGCCCTAGGTTGAGGATTAGAGGTGGATGTTTAATTCATATCTTTCCATACAAAATTAGGATGATTCCTCCATCCCGAATTATAAGTATTGCTAAATAGGCACTGTACGAAAATCTGAAAATAGCAACGAAAATTATTTCTTTGCTAAATTAGCAATGAAAAATGAATTTTGTTGCTATTTAGCAACGGATAATATATTTCGTTGCTAAATTTGGTTAAACTTTGTAGATTTAGCAATGAAAATATATTTGGTTATTTTTCATCGCTAAAAGTAGAGGGAATTATTAGCACCAAAATTTAGCAAAGAAATCCCTAAACCGTTGCTAAAAAAGGCATTAACGATTGGCGAAGAAATTTTGCAATGAAAAATAGCAACATAATTATTTTTCCATTGCAGAAATAGCAATGGAATTTAAATTCTGTTGTTATTTTAGCAACGGAAATTTAATTCGGTTGGTATTTTTGGTGCCAATGAGGTGAAAGAACTTTGGGTCCAAAAATACCAACGAAATTTTTTTCGCTGCTAAAATAGCGATGAAATTTAATTTTTGTTGCTAAAATAACAACTGAATTTAATTTCCATCGCTAAAATAGCAATGGAATTGGAATTTGGTTGCTAATTTACTTTCTCAATGAAAAATAGCAACGAAATTTAAATTCAGTTGCTCAATAACCTAACTTAAAATAGCAACATAATTATTTTTCCGATTTTTTCGTTACTAAAATAGCAATAAAATTTTAATTCGATTGGTATTTTTTGTGCCAAGAGGACTTTGGGTCCAAAAATACTAACAAAATTATTTTTTGTTGCTAAAATAGCAATGGAATTGGAATTCAATTGCTAATTTACTTTTTCAATAAAAAATAGCAACAAAATTTAAATTTGCTTGCAAAATAACTTACCTTAAAATAGCAACCAAATTTATGTTTTGTTGCTAATTTAGCAATTGAATTCTATTTCGGTTGTTAAATTAGGGATATTTAAGTAATTTTGTTATTTATTACCCTAGCCATAAAAATGCATGTCTACTTGCGCCTAAAATCAATTCTCTGGTTTCTCATCCAATATATCACTAAAATCAATCTCCTTTTCCCCTCTGCCTATCCACACCATCCATTGTCGGTCGCCACTACCTGCCATTTTCCAGTGAGTCTTTCATTCTTTCATTGTTGTACTTTTTTTAGTGAGTCATTCTTCAGTGAGTCATTCTACTTTCTGCCATTCTTCATTGAGTCGTTCATTCTTTCTTCAGTCTACAGTGAGTCGTTCATTCTTTCTTCAGTCTACAGTGAGTCGTTCATTCATTCTTTCTTCATTCCCGTAAGATCCCCATTAAAGCAGTGGCTGAAGATCAAGATGGGCATACAATATATATAGGAAATGGATTTGGTGATTTTGCTTCTATTGACATACGAACAGGTACTTGATTTTAGTTCTTCCCTTAATGGGTTATTATTATTTTTTTTCTCAATTTTTACAGACAAGTCAAATGTGGTAATGGTAATGGAAGTTTGTGAGTTTATTTTATCCTTCTGTCATTTTGTTTCTCTACTTTTGTCTTTTTTATCTTCTATTTGGTTACTGAGAAAATAAGTGGAAAATGAGGGAAAGTTACTGAAATTCTACTCTACTAACTTACAAGATATGACAGATTTCTCATTATCTTTCTTTTTCTTTGCTTGCTATGTTCTTTTCTCAGTTGCCAAACGACACAAAACTAGTGTTTGTTTTATTTTCTCTACTAATAGAGTTAAAAATGAAAAAGTTAATGATATAATGAGAATATGTACAGACAATAATGAGAAATGGGTATTGATGTGGCAAGATGGGTTTTACTAAGGAAAAGTATGAGATTATCT
Source organism: Excoecaria agallocha (assembly GCA_037975025.1). Taxonomy (NCBI): domain Eukaryota; kingdom Viridiplantae; phylum Streptophyta; class Magnoliopsida; order Malpighiales; family Euphorbiaceae; genus Excoecaria; species Excoecaria agallocha. The sequence continues at coordinate 213,160 of JBBPFJ010000151.1, forward strand.
TAAAGAGATTGATAGAGAAGATCCTATTAGAAAAACATTTAGCAAAATGTCTATCCAATTATATAATTATGGACAAGGGTGGGTACTGGGTAGGTGTTATATCTTTTGATTTCCATTTTTTCTGCTCAGTGAAAAATCTTGTGAGAAAATGGAAAATTTGAAAATAAAGTTCCAAGTCTTTGGTGTGTGTGTGTATAACGAATTTCCTTCTGGAATAGGTTAATGGGGAAAGTTGCTTCAAATAAGTGTCATATATGGGTTTTTAAAGAACCTTCTGAATGTGAGCCAAATATCTCTAACTATTGGCAGACTTTTTTTATGTTGTAAGCAATATGACTTTCTACTCTAATCAGTACCATTACTTAGTTTATCCATAGGTATTCTCAATATTATTGAAAATGGGATATGGGAATTTATTAGGGCCTAATTATTTGTTGTACTTAAATTACTGGATAGAACCATATTTATGACTGATAGTAACTTTCCCAGTTTGATGGGATTTAATTGCAGCTTCTTCCAGAGTGGACTGTTCAATTTAAGCCTGGTATACAATATTTGAATTCTAATTCTTATGTTGCTCAGATGTTATGAGGCATTAGTGGCTTACTATTAAGTCATCGGCAAGGTGAACTTGGAGCAAATGCTATTTTACCTGTGTCAATTGTTTTATGCAAAGCTGGGGCTGACTTGATAATTTACATGACTTTATTTCACTTAATTTCTTTCAATATGCCCATCTACAGTTTTATGTATATCATATATCCTGCCATAGATGGTTTATCTCTTTGATGTCTTTTTTGTAATTTAGGATTCTTATTAACTATTCAATTCTATTTTAATTCTACATACTCAAAAATATCGATTTCAGTCTTTTATGGTATTAGGACCACTGGTTATTTCTTTTTTCATGTTTAATTGTCAGTGACTGCCTATTGGCATGTGTGTGTTTAAGTCTAATATGCTAAAAAAAATTGGTTGCAGACTTGTGTGGATTAAAACTATAGGCAATTTTTTCTCATGGCTTATGGTTAGTGTCTGACCATTGGATGCATGTGTGTGTTTTAAGTCTATGTATTCAAAAATATTTGTTTCAAACTTCTATGGTATGAGCCATAGGCCATTTTCTTTTTTCAAGTTTATTTTCAGTGACTGTCCATTGCCTCTTTTATCCTTGCATTCCTTATTACAAAATAGGAAATCATTGATACATCTATGTTTCTGACAACTTCTAGTGAAATAAGGGAAGCTTTTGTCAGTCTGAGAGTATTCCAATCATTTAAAAAGTTAATGGTAAATGGTGGGTCATTTTAAATGCATTCAGATAAAAAGTGGCAAGTGTCTAGCCTTTCATTAAAGTTTTTGCGGAAAAGATAGTCAAATGATAATTATAGTCTCTAATTGCCCTAGTGTTAGAGGATTGTCTCATGGTAATTCTTATCTTTTTTATTACTGACCAAAAAATAGAATGGTTTTTCCTAAATCACAATGTTGAGTTCTTAGGATTGTTTTGGTTAATCTTCAGGCTAGCTTAGCAAATTAACAGACTTAACATTGGCAATTTAACGTTTGAAAGGCAGGTGGGGATACTGATGGGCATTTGATGCATACAGCATTTAACATAGGAGATTTTGTTTCAGTTAGAATCCAACTTTTCACACTGTTCTATATGTTTACACATTGGCATTCCTTCTATAGTTTTTCCCATTGGTTGTGTATGGTTTTGGTTCTGTTATTTGCTAATAGTTAAATGATTTAGGTACAATATTGATTTCTTTTAATTATGTGCTTTAGCTCTCTCTCTCTCTCTCTCTTTGAACAAATATTTGTTTCAGATAAGGAAAGTAATGTCTTAAGTTTTATTCTAATTCTTTTGTGTATATTTTACGTCCTATTTATCTTATCTTGGTGGACACTTTATTAATTATTGTTTTCCTTCAGAGGAACTTTGTTGAAAGTATGGCTAGTTATTCTCTAGTCTACTATCTCTTACAGGTATAGTGCCCTTCCTGCCCCTCATCTCTCTCTCTCTCTCACACTCTTTCTCTCATACACACACACCATATGCACACACTCTTAACATGGCATAGATGCACTTGTGCATTCACACACCACGAGAAAGATACTGAGTTTTTCATAGCCTCAAACAATTAGATGTGCTAGTCATATGGATGAGCTATATAAATTAGTGCAAATTGTTAGAACCCTGCCATTTCAAGATATTCTTAACTGTGTCCTTTTCGTATAGTTCTTTGATAGGTTTTATTTAACAATTCATTAGTCAATACTTGTTAAAGTATGCAAAAATTGGATAATTATTTAAAATTCTTAACTTCTTTTATTGCTTTTAACTGCACTATTTTCAACATGTGTATATCTAGAAATAACTTTCTCCGAAGAATTTAGGGCATCTTTAATTTTTTGTTTCTTTGCCACCCTATTTGACATACCACCCAGCTACGCGAATGTGATGTATTCATTATATTGAGGTTTCTCAACTTAATGTAACAATTTGTGTTACCTTGGAACTTGAAAATCAATTTATATTTAAATATACTTTGAAAGAAATTACATATTTTAATAGCATTTTTTCTGTTTCATGCAGCCAGCAAAATGGCAAATCCATGAAAGGCTTACTGAAAAGACATGTTGTACAGCTAAAGGACAAGCACAACGTAAATTTTTTGTTTGATGAAGAAGGTCATATTATACATATTGATTTTGGTTTCATGCTCTCCAATTCCCCTAGGGGTGTTAATTTTGAGAGTGCACCCTTCAAACTTACCCAAGAACTTCTTGAGGTATAGTGATTTTTATACTTTGTCTACAAACTTATGAGGTACTGAAACATCGGTAGGTGGTTTATATTTGGCTTTTGGTCCTAAAGTAATGGAAACTTTGGTGATTGATATAGGTCATGGATTCGAATGCAGAGGAAATTACTAGCGAGTTTTTTTTGACTATTTTAAAGTAATGATAAAATTTCTAGTTTTTGTACTTTATTTTCTGGTAAATATCAAGTCTTGAGGTTATTTTGTGTAATTCAAGATTTTATGCATTCAGGGATTCTTAACATGTCGCAAGTATGTTGAGCCTATTATTCTTCTTGTTGAGATGTTGTAGGTAACACTGTTAACTTCCAATTTAACTTTAGTTGCACACTTGCATATTTCTTCTACTCAATTTCAATAAGTAATTTGTTTTTATTAAAATATGGATTAGGTATGAAGTCCCAGATGTTGCTTTGCATTATTTTAAAGAGTTAAGAGAGTGTTCACGTCACCAAAGTGTTGCAAGGTAAATTTTCTCAAAGAAAACCATTTTATGTTAGGTGGCTTTATTTTATTTATTTCCCTAAGGCTTTTTTAGGGCATCTTCATTGTGCCAGGTGGAGATGAAATATCCTTTACTTTCATCTTCATTATCATCTAGTGGATATAAATCTTTTTAATGCATATTTTTAATTCATCTCTCAATTCTTTTACAAATATGTTCTGGAATCAGAGAACATGAAAAAGTTTTTTGGCTACATTCGAGTTCCAAATTTTGATATTGCAGCAGATGCTATGGCAACTTTCAAGGTTGGTTTCTTCTTCCTTTTCCAAAGTTTATTCAAGAATAGAGTGAATAATTTAGTTGATTTTGCACGGAGAATCAAGATGAATTGGTGAACTGGATCTGCAAATATATAGCCACTTATCTTGCTTATCTTGGAAAGATAAGGTTGTAACATTTTCTCTACCTAATGGTCTGATTTTTCATTTATAATGATCGGTGAAAAAATTAATAAGGGATCAGGTCTTGTATTTTGCTTAACATTCCAATTTGTAAATTACCATTATATTATTTACAAGCACGATAGGTTTATTGTTCTAGGAGCTTTTGACTAGGCACAAGTCCACTATCGCTGGATTTCTTTCAAAGAATTATGATTGGGTAAGTTTCTAATGGATGGTCATTTTTCTGTAGTTTTTATACTTAAAAAGTTTGGTGGCTTCCACTTTTAGGATATTGGAGGTAAATCCAAATTTCTTTGATTTCTCCATTTATTAGGCTAGCCAATGTATAGTCTGACTGAAGTTTTTATCCATAAAGTCTCATTTTCAAAATTTTAATAACTTGATCTGATCTTTCTCCATTTATTGTGTGGTTTTAGTTCTTTCAGGATTATGATTCAAAAATGCTAGAATATGACCGTTATATCACCAAAAGACAAGCTATTAAGGTGTGAATAAGCATTTAATTTTACACTTAGATCAAATTCATAATTTGAATTGGTACCTGGAGCTTAATCTCATAAATATGATTAAATTATGGACAAGTTTATTTCTTTTTGTGCTGTGACTGTGCTAACAAATCCAGCTGGTGGTTTCAGTTGTTGAGTGAAATTTTTTGTGATGAAATATATTCATTTATATTTTAGACCTTATTCTGATTCATTCCAAGCTTTTGACTTAAATTCAATCGTTTTCATTGAACAGACTAGTTTTATTTCTTTTATTATGTATAATCCTTCTATTAGAGTTTATCATAACTTATGAGCCATAATTTGAAAGTCAAGTCATTATTTGCCGATAGAATTTGAAAATTAGTTGGTACACATGGCTTGCAGATCCCCGTAGTCTATATTATTGATGGCAGGGGTATGAATTTAAGATATATGATTAACTGAAATCTAGCTCGAGTTTATGGATTTTATTTTTAAATATGTTTTCAAAAGTGGCTGAACAGCAGGAAATTTGTTTCAGACAAATAATTCTTGTTAGTCAATAGCTAGTTGTCCCTGAAATGGTTGAGTTTGTCTTGCACTATATAATCTTGGAAATTGGAAAGTCAAAGAGTTAGTTATTATCTCTGTGTGTTGCACTATATGATACTCGGACTTGAAAAATAAAAGTGCTTACTTCCTATCTTTAATTGCTTTTATGTATATGCACATATAAGGTCTGATGTTAAGCTAAACACAGATGTCAAAAGGAGTTATTGGGGAATATCTGTGTAATCTTTGATAAGTTATCTTCTTGGTGGATTGCAGATTTAAGACTCACACGTTGGCAGAGTTAAGAACTGTTGAGGAAGCTACTATGCCTTCTCCTGCAGAGGGTGGTGACCAAGGGAATGAGGGAGAAGTCCATCCCGATGCTGCTAAATAATCTTCTAAACCTATAAGTGCAAGCTTAACATACGCAAAGGAGTTGGAGAAGTATATCGCCATTAGAGAAGAGATGTATAGGAAAGCTATATTATGTGTTAAGCACACAGGTATCTCCTTGTCTTCCTAACATAGGAAAGCTATGTTATGTGTTAAGCTATGATTATTATTATTTTTAATTTGGTGATGAATTAAAATGGAGTTGTTGTGGTTTCCTAAGGTTTATATTTATTTTCCTAATTGGAATATTGCAAAAGTTCTCAACTTATTTAAACGTATTTTACACTACTTCATTGAGAAAATAATCAGCAATCTGAATTACACTACTTTACCAAAAACAATCAGTAATCTGAAATCAAAATAATTTGGAAAAGAGAAAGTAAAAGGAGAGGAATACTGAAAATCTCATTCCATATGCCTCAAAGTCGTCTATTTTTTGGCTTGTTATTCTACTTTGCATCCTTCCATTGATATGCTATAATTTTTGCTTGTCTGGTATCTTTTATGGATATTATTATTGGGTGTGTAAAAGTATACAGGTTTTCTTATGCTTGAATTCTTTGTGCTGATGGATATTGATAGTATAGCTTGAGGAAACAAAATAGTGATCTCGTATTTGCTTGCATTGGAATGAACACACATATGAGCTATTTGTTTATTTATTTGAATATAACATAGGCATTCGCAAGTGTTGCCAATATTATATGCATAATACTCTCGATTTTTCTATTTGATAAGTTCTGTAATGCCATAAAATAATAAAATATTTTATTAGAGTATTTGAATCAAAATTTTAAACACAAATAAAAACATATTACATGGCCATTAATTTCAATGCTTTGGTGTCAATTTTGTTTATTTATTTGGTTATTTATTGATGGGCTTTGAAAAGGTTCAGTGCAGTTTTTAGCATCAATTTTTCTTAAGATTGTTGCAATAGTAAACATTATCTACTTCAGTGTTGAGAGTAGCTACATGTGACTTATAGAGTATTATTTAAGATTTTTCTTAGGATTGATGCAATAGTAAACATTATCTCTTTCTATATTGTTTGCTAGGCTCTTGGAAATATGGAAAAGGCCAGGGAGATCCTAGTTAAAGTGCTTGAGAATGTTCCGTTGTCAAAAACACTTCTTGAGGTTTCAACTCTCACTCGAACGTTCTTGTCCATGAGTAAATATTGTGTCTTTTGAAATTTCATTTGTGTCATGCTGCTTTAGCAGATTGAATGCTTCCATTCAGTGTGTTTGCTTGTGTTCCTTTTTCCACAAATATTGCAGAATAGCAGAGCCAGATATTGTCTATGCGCTGATTCATAATAGAGGGCTTTTAGAGGAAACTAAATGAGGCAGGAGTGTAATATCAAAGGCATCTGGCCTAAAAAATATAAAGTGAGACGGCCATTTGGCTGAGGTGATTTCAGGTGATAAATCAAAGAAAGTTTAGTTCATATGTTAAATTTGTTGTATTATGAATATAAAATATGGTTACAATCAAGTTGGTTTTTGTAGTATAACTTTTATTTAGATTGAAGAGACCTACACATTCGGGAAAAAAGAAATTCATGAATAAATGATTTGTTCTTTGCTAGCTTGCATGTTTTTATCTTTCAATTATTTTGTATTATATTTTCACATTTTAATTGAATTTATTTAATTATTGTTCAAAAATTTAGTGATGGAAGAGCGACGATAATTCTGTCGTAATTATTTAATAATAATTGCTGAATTTAGCAATGAAAACTTCAATTTGGTTGCTAGAAATAGCAATGGAAATTGATTTTGATTGCTATAAATAGCAATGAAATTTTTTTTTGGTTGCTAAAAATAGCAATGGAATTTCTATTCAGTTGCTAATATAGCAACGAAAATTCTAATTCCATTGGTAAAAATAGCAATAGAAATTGAAATCATTTGCTAAATTTAGCAATAGAAAATAATTTTCATTGCTAAAAAATACCAACCGTCAAATATGCAACTGAATGTTCCGTTGCTAATTTTTATTAGCAACAGAAATCCAACAAATTTGGTTGCTTATTTCCGTTGCTATTTGCTAATTTTCTTATAGTGGGGTTTAAAACATTTACTTTCTCTATTGAACCTTCACCATTCTTGTTTCCTGGTGCTCCTTGATTTCCTGCATAAGTAACACATTCATTAGACATCATTGACACATTTTTAGCTTTAAGCTCATTTATTTCTCTTAGATGTTCTTTTCTCATTAATTCCAATTGAGCTTTAAGCTTAGTTATTTCATCTACATTATGTACTCCATGTTTCTTTTTTATGGCCCTAGAAGTTGCCCATTGATAATCATTGATAGCCATCTCATCAAGAAGCAAGAATGCTTTTTCAGGAACTTGGTTCATAAAACTACCATTTGATGCTACATCTAATAAGGACCTCATCGCTTGATTAAGACCTGCATAGAAAATATGCATTAGTTGATAAATAGGAAATTTATGATGCGGACAGCTTTTTAAGAGTCTCCTAAATCTTTCCCAAGTTTCATGGAATGGCTCCTCATAAAATTGCTGAAAGTCATTGATTTGTTTCCTAATAAGGGTTGTCTTAGTAGGTAGGAAAAATTTACACAGAATTTTTTCTTGCATTTGCTGCCAAGAATAAATGGATTGATTAGGTAGCATTTGTAGCCAATCCCTAACCTTTACTATGAGGGTAAATGGAAAAAGTTTAAGTCTAATTGCATCAATCGATACATTTAGAATTTGCACAGTGCCGCTAACTTCTAAGAACATGTCTAGATGTTGTGCGGGATTCTCTATATCTGAGCCTGAAACCTGATTTCTTTGTACCATCAATATGGTAGCAGGTTTTATCTCGAATGGCTGGTGATAAGGTATCATAATAGTTATATGTTCTTCATTCCACCTAGGAATAGCATAGTTTCTAATGGTCCTAGGTCTAAACCCATTCCCTGGAGCTTGATGAGGTATGTCTTGCTCTTCAATCCTATGCAATGTGGATCATTCATAGGTGGTTCTATTTTTGGATCATTCATATTGCCTCGTAGCCTTCTTATCCTATGAAACATCAGTTTGATTTCAGGGTTTATGGGTAAAATGGGGTTATTTCTCACCATAAACTAATCACACCTAAAAAATTAAAATAATAAAATCAAAAAATAGATAAAGAAGAGAAAGAAAAACACACAAAATCCATTTTAAAACTCAAGATAAATAAACAAATACCAATGTGTTTCCCCAACAACGACGCCAAAAACTTAATTGAAGTCTAGCAAGTGTACTAGATCGCCTAGTAATATAGGAAAATATAATTATGACCCTGTAATATCGAACCCAAGGGAAACTTGTGTTTGTATGAAAATTATGAGTTTTAAATGAAAATTGGGTGTAAAAGGAAGAAAAGAAATCCCAGAGTTTATAATGATGAAGATTGACTAAATTAAAGAAAAACGATTAAATACTGATGAGTAAAAATTAAAGTAAACAAGTAAATAAATTTTAAATTAAAGCAAGCAAACAGGATTAAGAAAAATTAATATTAAAACAACTTTTTTCTAAAGGACTATCTACCTTGACTTCATATTGCAATGACTCAATTTCTATAGAAATATTAGTGATTATGGAAAACTAGATAATATAAAGCCGGATACCTTGAAACAAGACTATCTTTCTTAAGTATTAAATCCCCTTATTAAAAATAACTCAATACTTAGCATAAAAATCCAGTTAAAATCCTAAACATTCATTAAACTCTTTTGCAAGAAAATTTAATTCCCGTTTATTCTCAGTTCTTCCTCTCTTAATATTAACCAATAAAATTAACACATAATTACCTCTATTTTCAGAAAATAATCATGCATAAATATTAAAGAGTTAATCTAAGAACATGCAAATCAATCGCAGTACCTACATCAATTTTTAGTTATTTATTCAATAAACCAATAATTAATCTCAACACAATCAAAGACAATAAAATGCTTAAAAACAAGAAATAATCAACTAATATTGAATTTAAAGCTCAATTAAGTCATTACAATAAAAACCAAGGCTTTAAGTATCCTTTAGCAAAAGTAAAAGAACTACTCGCAATTCATATTGAAAATAAAAGCTAAATTAAATAAAAGAAACAAAAACATAGAGTTAAGAAACCCCCTTAACAATTGTGATAGAAAATTGGCTTCTTACTCTTGAAATCGTTCTTCACGGCTAACAGAAAAATAACAAAAAAAACTAACTTAAACTAAGTTAAATTGAAGTAAAAAGAATTAGTGCTTTGATCCTTGTTGCTTTCCCCCCCTTCCTGGTGCTTTTTGACTATATTTATAGGCTAAATCTTCAGTTTTCCATGATAGAATAAGAAAAATAACTCTACCTTAATAGGACATTTTGTCGATTTAAACTTCCTTTTACACGGCCAAGTATTAAATTTACACTTAAGTTAAATGGCCGATTAAAGCTCTTTGGTGAATGGGTTACATGGCTAGGCAGTTCTTTTCTTTTTCTCTTCATGCGGCCGGGCATCCTTTCCTTCTTTACTTTATGTGGCTGGGCACTGGCATTCCTCTTTAAACAGCCGGCTAGGAATTCCTTCCTTGCTTCACACGACCAGGCAAAAAACAATTTTCCTTCCTTCAAGCAACTTCAATTTTCCACTCTTTAATCCAGAACCTATTTGCACGGCTGCTTGAGAATTTCACCGGGCAGTGTTAAAAGCTTCAGGACTAAATGTTTGACTTTTGATCATCCATTTTTGAAATTTACACAATTGCCCCAAAACTTTGTATTTTTCTCCATTAAGTCCTTTTTCTTCAATTTTAACCCTAAAAAAATACCAAAACTTACAATTAACTCCAAAATAAAAAATTAACCAATTAAACTATAAATTAACCAAATTAACACTAAATTAACTTAATTAAATACCTAAAAACATCATTAAATTCACAATTATCATTCTTCAATTGTTAGATTCTAAAGTTGGGGATATAGTGTCAATATCAAGTGAGACTAAGAAAAAATTTTAGAATGTAGTTCCCCTTTAAGAATTTTTGTGAGTCTCTACTAATTAATTGTAAAATTGATTGCTTTAGCTATTTCAAAAAAAATAGAGAAAAGAAGAGTAAATCTAGCAATCTTGGTTTCATCTAGGTGTGGGGTACTCTATATATAGAGGAGAAGGATTCTAAGCTCTTTAGACATCAATTGAGCTATAATCTTAGTAAGAAATTTAGAGAGAATTATTCTTCTTCTTTATACTTTTTTCTTGAAAAATATTATACATTTTGGATATGTGAAGTTTGGCAATGATGATGAGTGAAAAAGGTTAGATTTAAAGTCTTAATCTTTTAGGAGAAAAGTGGTGAGTTGAGGTAGAATTTGTTAGTGTAAGCCCTAGCCCCAATACATTGTAACGAAACACTTGAAATTAATAAAATGAGGCATTTTTTATCCTTTGTATTCCTGTGCATATCAATTGATAAAACTATCCAAGAGTGTTGTTTCGGTTTAAGTTATCATGTGTGAGGCACATGGATTGTAAGACCTTGAAACAAATGAGACATCATTCTAAATATCCCTAGTCAGTCATTGTTATGGGAATAACAAATGAATTAAGACTAGTATGCTCTCTCTGATCTTATGAGTTCTGTCTTACGGATCATTAAGACAAGAGTGTCAATCAGAGATCATAGATTCATGTTAAAGAACATGGTATCTGGATTCGATCCGCTCATGAGAACACTACATGGTATAAGTCATAAGTGTTTCTCATATGCAAGTTTTGTATCGGAGTTCTTAGACCTGAAATCTCTATGAAACTCTTTATGAATTACTGTGTACTTTGACATACACCTAACGTGCTCGTAACAGAGTGACAAGTACAGGTATGATTGGGTATGCACTGATTCATGTTAGAGAGCATGAGAGAAGTGAAGGGATTACCCCTCTCGATAAGAGAGAAAAATATCACCGGCCACTTGATCAGTGAACTGAGAAGTGTATGGCCATACCGAGATGAAATAATGAGTAATCATTATTTATCTGAGAATTCAGTGTCATTGGAATATCAAGAAATGAATTAATGTATATAAGGATGACTAGTTCCATGCCTTATATTAATTCTGATATTTATGGATAAGGGACTATGCGAAATTGCATTAGGTCACCAAATGCCATATGCATTTTCATTTAATTTGGAATGCTATAATATCTTGCTAGAGAATATATATAGCCTTTGAATTAATTTATTAATTCATTGCCAACATTAAATGGACCTATAGGATCGCACACAAAGCATTGGGCTTAAAATATTTAAATTAAGTATTGGACATTAATTTGGGCTTTTAATTAAAGTCAAATTAATGTATGTAATGGGTTATAATATTGCTATTGGGCTTTGGTCCATGAGAGAGAGAGAAATTCAGCCCATAAGGTTTAATTTCAATTAATTAATTATCTTGTGTTAATTAAGTTAATTGAATATTAAAGCCTAAAGGAATTTAAATTAAATTAAATCACTTATATATTTAATGATGTGGCCGAAATTCCAAGAGGGAAATCAAGGAATTTCGGCACATGCTATATATTTAAATTAAGTGATTTCATTTATTTAAATGTCTTATGTTTTATTTCAAATTTGAATTTAAATTCAAATGAGTTTAATTCAAAATATATTACTTATCTTTAGGAAGTGATAGAGTTTGAATTAATTATCTTAGGATAGTTGAATTCAGATTAATGACTTGCCAAAGGATAAGCATATATATTAAAAGAAATAAAACCCTAAACCTAATTTTTGTGTGGCATGAATAGTAACTCGTGAATAGTGACTCTCTCTCTCTTAATTCTTTTGGTTCAATTTTTCACAAGGAGAAAGGATTGTTCCTCATTCTCTTGTGTTATTGAGCAGTAATAGCAATCTAAAGAAGTATAAAATCAAGTTTTGTAGCTTCAAACTATAACCATTACACAATACCGAAAAAGAGATCTAGCAATCTTGTTTTTAAGCCGACGGTGTAATTGTGTGTGTGAGAATAGAGGGAGTGGCGCAAAAGGCTATTCCTTGGCATTGGTGATCGAGATCTAAGGCGGACAAAGGCATCTTTGTTGCTGGTCATCATCGGAACAAAATTTTTAAAAGGCATCAAAAGTTGTAAGTTCGATAACCCTAAAATTGCATGTTTCGATTCTATCTTTGGATATGTATGGTATGTATGATAAAAAAAATTTTTCCGCTGTGCTATCATGATTATCATACCATATCATATTCCATCAGTGGTATCAGAGCCTAGACATTCTTATTTTAGTGCTTTAGATGCATGAAAAAATTAATTAAAAATCGTTATTTTGAAAACATGCAAATCTGAAATTTTCTGTTTTGAGTTTTTTGCATTGTTTTGGTGTAAAAACGATTTTAATTGATTAGATATGTATTATAATTAATATGACATGTTAATATATTGTCCTAAGATGTTATTAGGGCTGGTAATGGTCGGATTTAATTATTTATACCTGATGGTACATGTTAATTATGAAACTAGGTGCTAGTTGGCATGTAAATTGCTAGTTTAACAACTAGTTTTCAAAATTAAATGTAAAAACATTTTTGGCATGTTTGTAAGTGATATTTAAAGATTAATTATCAGGTCTGGACATTTTTTAAATTTGGTTTTAATTCTGGTCCATGATAATTTAATTGATTAATTTTAAAATCACTTAAAACAATGACTAGTTTGTGTTTGTTACATGTTTAATCAACATTGTTTGCTTTGTTTTGATTAAAATGGTAAAAAAACATTTAGATTAAAATGGTACAGAATATTAAATCAATATTTATGGACTTATTTAGATTATTAAATGACTCATAAAATTGATTTAAATGTTTGTGCATTTTCATGGCATTACATAAGCATTAAACAACTAGTTTTGTTGTTTGTTTGTTTTTGCACGAATGCTGTGTTCTATTATATGTGTTCTTCATGATTTTATTTTTAATTCATGTTAGCACATATTATATGTATTTTTAATGTTTATGGGCTGTATGACATAAAATTAAAAATGGCAAAATTGGAAATTATACTAGAGTTGATTTATGGCACAAATCTAACTAGTTTGTGTTTTGGGCTTTTAAGAGAACTTATTCAATAAGAGGATTTAGTCCATTAGGCTTCGGCCCAGGCCCATCACGGGGTCTTCTCTTAAAGGTTCAAGTACACAATTTCCATTAATGGGCTTGGCTAAATTGATTAAAATTGGACTTTGTCTGATCCATGAATGCTTTGTCTGGTCATCATCGGAATAAAAGTTTTAAAAGGCATCAAAAGTTGTAAGTTCAATAACCCTAAAATTGCATGTTTCGATTCTATCTTTGGATATGTATGGTATGTATGATAATTTTTTTTTCCGCTGTGCTATCATGATTATCATACCATGTCATATTCCATCAGAATTGGTAGTTCAAACTTGCATATCTTAAATCTTTCTTGATAGTTTTACATTAGCCACATTATAACCTTTTAAGTCTTAAGGATCTTGTCTTATTAAGAGTTGTGTGCGGAGATGATCTTCGGGTTTCGATACTAAAGGAGAGGCCTATGGCATCTCTTGAGTTTCAAGAGTGAAACCATGTGTGTAATCTTTTATACACGAATTCCTTTCTCGATTGTTGGTTTATGCTAGGAATTTTGGTTTTAGCAGTTATTTTAAATTATTTTGGCCTAGCAAACACACACAAGGAGATTTGCTAGTAAAGTCTCATTGAGTCTTTTCGATTTAAGACTTTGTTTAGCGACTTCTACTAAAGTGTTGTTCTACTTTTTCTAAATTTGTATTTTCTTTCTTTGAGTTTGAGTATGCCAAAATGTGATTTTTTCATTTGCACGAGGGCAAGCAAATGCTTAGTGTGAGGTATTTGATAAATCTAAGTTTTATGTTTAATTTCAGTATACTTTTGTTTTTATTTGTATCTCTTTTTGTGTGATTTTTAGTGTTTTAAGTGTTAAATTTATCTTTTTACGCCAAATTGAATTATATTGAGATTTATCATATTTTGGTGTTTTTAATAGGATAATTTTAACTTTTTTGCAAAGAATTGACGTGCACTCAGCTGAGACCAAAGTGTCTCGGCTATGTGCCTTACAGAATCCCCAATTTGCACAATTTCATTTTTGGACTTGACTGAGACCATTTTGTCTCTGCAAAGTCCAATTGGACTCAGTCAAGACCATGTCTAATGAAGGGTTTGAAGCTTTTCAGTCAAGAAAGGTGCACTCGATTGAGACACTTTGGTCTCAGCCGTGTGCCATTGCTACAATACCATTTCGGCCCGATTGGATTCAACTGAGACCATTGGTCTTTGTGGTGTCCATCTGCAGATATCTATAAAAGCTATGATTCTTTGGCAGAAAAAGGGGGATTTTAAAGAAGAGAGCCACCACACTTAGATCTAGGGTTTTTTGCTCCGTTTTTCTTGTATTTTCTCTCTAGTTTTTGTTGTAGATTAGATTTATTTTAATGTATACCCTAGATTAGATTTATTTTCAATGTAAGCTTAGGTTTAGATTTAATTTTCTACAAATTTCTTTTACTTTTGTTCTTCATTTTGCTAGAGATTTGAAGGAGTAGGCTTAGATTCGAATTGGAGATTTACCAGCTGCAAATGGAGTTTTTGGGTTTCCTCTTTCCTCTCTCTTTTACTTTATTTATGTTTAATTTGTAGTTTTATTGCTAGGGGATATATGAATCCCCATATTTATGTAATGGATTGAGTTTATATTTGATATATGTGCTTAAATGTTCTATTCTTCATTGTTCTTATTCATTCATCTATTTCATTGTTAAGCATTTTATCATTTTGCTTCGTTTGAATGCATGGTTATTGTGCTTGGAATGGAATGGGCATTTGCATGCTCTATTTTAACCTTGTACAAGCTGTGAATTGAAGGATATTGGATTCTAAAATAGAGGCCTTTGGTTCCTGGTTTGTGCATTGTTAATTTAAAAAGTAGTTGAAGGATAGATGGATATTAAGTTAGTAAGCTCTGGAATGGGATACTAGTTCATATCTAGGTCTTAGGACCCGTGCTTATGCTGGCTATCGGGTAAGCTCCAGAATAGGATATCGAGTAGTTAGAGTAGTAGGCTCCGAAATGAGATACTAGGAGTTTAAATGGGTTATCCACATTTAAGACATATGATTCTTTAGGCTTAAGATTATTACATTAGGTATAGGGAGGATTAGAGTACCTTAGCAATATTTTTAATTAATATTTTAATATTTAGTTTAATTAGTTTTATTATTTATTTATTTTTTTGATTAGACTTAGGACGTTCTCAATCAAAAACTTGGGAATTTATCTCAGATAAATCCTGCTTAACTCTAGATATCTCACTGAATAGCCTTTTATCCCTTGGGCATAATATTCTAGGATCTTAAATATATTTTCCTATATTACTTATCGATTCAATGCACTTGTTGAGGTCGCAACAATTATCTTTTTACCACTAAATTATATGCATGCATATTTTGAAAATTATAGGGTTTTCCAACCTTTGTAAAAAAGCAGTTTCCAATGCAACATTCATGAAATTCAAATCAAACCTTTTTCAAAATTAATTCTTTCTTATTTACCTTTAATTAAATTTCAAAATGTTGATTTTTTTCCTTTTTAAAACCATGCAACTCTAATTGTTCCTAAAAATATAATTTTTCTTGGGAAAATTGTGTAAATGTTTCCAAAGGTCCAGGTGAAGGCTGCTATATGCAAGCAACGAGTGTTGCTTGCAACCAAGGTTTTTAGCGACAGGAAGCTTCGAGCATCACTAAAAGCAAGAAAAAAAAAACAAAAAATAATAATTTTTACACTAAAAAAATACTAAAAATAATAATAATAAATGTAATGATAATTATAATAAAAAAATGATAATAACAATAATAAAAATAAAAAAAATAGTAAATGAAGTAGTAATTAAAAGCAAAAAAAACATACCCTTAAGAAATATTAATAATGATGTTAGTATACTAATATTAATAATAATACTAATACTAATAACAAAAGTAGTAATATTAAAAAAAATATATTAATAATCTTATGATGACCAAAAAATAAGAATCAAATAAAAGAAAATAAAAAAAGAAAAAAGTGCAATTTACATAATGGCCAAAACATGGCCATTTGCATGCAATTTAATGTGCCGCCCATAACTTGCCCACTTGTGGGTGCAAGTCACCCAAGTGACAACCACTAGTGGCATCAATAAAGGCACAACAAAGCTTTTCCATGAAAAATCAACCAAGTTTTTTGAATCTTGATTCTAACACCAAAAACTCCCTTAAATTTTTCTTGTATCCACCTGGATGATTAAAACTAAGTATAAAATCAACAAATATGAACATTTAAGAGGTAAAAACATGAAATGAAAGAAAATAAATTTTGAGGTTATGTGAAGAAGACAATGAATAGTGACATGCCATTTATCTTATTTTTCATTTTAATTCTTTCTTAACTCTTATTCATGATCAAACAAATGCAAATAAACATTTATATATACAAAACATGAATTAAGAACTTGAAAACCAAAAATAAACTAATGAGTCCTAAAATAGATAAAAATGGAAGAAACAACAATAAACTTTTTGAATTTATTTAAGTTTTTTTACTGGATTGAGCTGTGAATAATAGCTTCAGTTTATTATCTCGAAATCTAAGAAACTTCAAGTGCTCCCATGCTCTATCTCTCATTTGTTGTTGGTTTAAGAAGATCAAAAGTGTTTTTTATTTTCTTTTAGTTCCTGTGTTTTTTCAAGAAAGAAAAAATGAGAGAGTTCCTTTGAAGTTTCCCATCCTTATCCTAAAAATCTAAGTCGATAAGTGATGAAAAAAATCTAAGATCTTTTACCATCTCCTTCACTACCATTTTGGTGAACAAAAATGGTGTGTATTAAAATCGTTCCCGACCCCGTAACTCAGAGAGTTATAGGCAATAGGTGGTTAAAAACTCATTTTGGCCGAAAGTTGGTTTCGAGCATCACTTGAATAAGTTATGCCTGTGAGTCAGCGAGTCACAGGCATAACTTATTTGAGTTATACCCTAATCAAGAAATGAGTTAAGGGGGTTGAGACTCAATGCTAATGGTGAGTTATGGGTGAATGCAGTGTACAACTCAGTGAGTTATGGATGAAACTCACCCTTAACTCATTTATTTCTTCCTTTTTCATCCTGCTCACACCCCCACCTTAAAATATTCCTTCATTTTTAGGCTCTAAAATGTCAATTTTTTGACATGGTGTCTCATTATATTTTTTACTATATGTCTTATCTTTCTAAATAACCAAAAAATCATCTAATTTGGCCTTGTATACTAAGATTTATGACCAAAAACTTAAGGTTGCTCCTAAGCAATTTTCAGGGATAGAATCAGTCCCTTAACTTTGAAACTATGGGTAGATAATTAGGCTAAACTCTCTTTATGAAATTTATCCAAAAATGAGTATAGTTTCATCCAAAATTTAATTCACACAAAAAAAAAGTTTTATGGAAAATTTATACCTAAATTAATATAAACTTATCAGTACAAAGGGGAAGATTCGGGTCATTAAGGTTTAGGCTAAATTTTAGGAGTTTTAAAGCCCAAAATTGGTCTAGAATTCTTCATAAAAATTTTATTTATAATTATGAATATTCTCTTAGCTTTGGTTTTACCCCATTTAAAGGCTTATAAGCTGAGATAAGGTTAAAATATTAAGGATCATTCGAGACTCCTTGACTCATTTCCTTTAATAAAGAGATAAAAGGGTAGAGCTCGAGAAAAAATATTTTGAAAGCATAAAAATTCAAATGAGATCTTTTTACTTTTGTTTCTTGGCTATATTATGAGATGCATCATCCTTATTGGGAAACCCTGATCAAAGTTGCCTCAAGATCCAGTGTCTACACCTAGCACTTCATTTTTTATCTATACATAAGAACCATCTTCCTCATTAGAGAACCCTAATCAGAACCCACATCAGGACCGAACAAGTTCAATGAGGGCTTGTTTAATGATAGCATACCCAATTTATCAAGTGAGAGTCATCCCTTCAATAAAGGTGTAATGATCGGCAGGAGAAAAAGGAGGGAACCAAGGAGGTTATTGAAAGTAGGTAGCATTAGCTTGATAATAAAAGACTATCATTTGGCCCTTTTGAGGGAAAAGTGTGAGATAACTGATAGATACTTAGTTAGGGTACCAAGTGCATCTTTAAGATCTAATGGAAAATTCACCAGTAAGTAAACAATCAATTTATACAAGGTTGACATGGACACCAGAGTTAAGTTGCCACTTACAAACTGTATAGTTCAATTCTTAAACAACTATGCCTTGACAATTGGCTAGTTACATCTAAATGCATGACAAACTCTTACTGCATTATAGTTGTAGACTGTCGAACATAATATAAAGCTGATAGTTTGCCTATTCTAAGTTACTCATATCATTGGTTTGAGGATAACTACCAAAGACCATCATTATATGCAAGCCAAACTCTTTAAAAAACTAGAAAGATATATTTTTCATCCTAAAAAGCAAATACAAGGACTTTCCTTTTAGGGAACTATGGGTATATAGTTTGGCTAAACTCTCTTCATAAAGGTTATCCAAAAATGAATCTAGTTTCATTCAAAATTAAATTAACTCAAAAAAGAGTTTTATAGAAAAAGTTATGCCCAAATTACTATAAATTGGTCAGGATAAAGGGGAAAATTTAGGTCATTAAGGTTTAGGCTTAATTTTAGGAGTTAAAGCCCAAAATTAGTCTAGAATTCTTTACATAAAAAATTTATTTATAAGTATCATTATTCTCTTGGCTTTGGTTTTACCCCATTTAAAGGCTTATAGGCTGAGATAAGGCTGAAAAACCAAGGATCGTTCGAGATTCTTTGGTTCATTTCTTTGATTAAAAAGATAAAAGGGCAGAGCCCGAGAAAATTCATTTTGAAAGTATAAAATTCAAACGAGAGCTTTGCATTTTTATTTCTTGGCTATATTATGAGATGCATTATCCTCATTGGGTAACCTTGATTAGAGTCTCCTCAAGTCCCAATATCTATACTTAGCACTTTATTTTTCTATCTATACATAAGAAACATCTTCCTCATTAGGGAACCCTAATCAGAACCCGTATTAGGACCCAGTGTCTACACCTAGAACTTCATTTTTTATCTAAACAATGAGGGGTTGTTTAATGATAGCATGCCCAATTTATCAACTGAAATTTATCCCTTTAATAAAGGTGTAATGATCAGTGAAAGAAAAAGGAGGGAACCAAGAAGGTTGCCGAAAGTTGGTAGTATTAACTTCATAATAAAAGACTATCACTTAGCCCCTCTGAGGGAAAAATGTGAGATAACTAACAGGTTCTTGGTTAGGGTACCAAGTACATCTTTAAGAGCTAATAGCAAATTCACTAGTAAGTAAACAATCTTTTTATACAAGGCTGACATGGACACTGGAATTAGGCTACCACTTACAAACTGTATAGTTTAATTACTAAACCACTATGGCTTGACAATTGGCCAATCCCATCTAAACACATGACAAACTATCATTGCATTATAGATATAGACTGCCGAACATAATCTAAAGTTAACAATTTGCTTGTTCCAAGTTACTCACTTTATTGGTTTGAGGATAACTACCAAAGACCATCATTATGTACAAGATTAAGCTTGATATGATTCTGTTAGAGAGTATGCCCTAGAGCCTATGTAAAAGGGATGAATTTCATATAAATTCAAATTATTAATAAAGGCATCATTCATTTATTAACGTTATGTTTAAATACATGAGTTTGTATATCTTAAATTAATAAATGATGTCCTAGATATTATAAACACAGTGCCAAGGCAATCATGAAAGTGTTCATGATATGAGATGTCTATTGCATGTAAATGTGATAATATCTAAATATTCCTAGCCTTAGAATTGACAAGGTAGGACATTGTTAATCCGGACAGACTAGCACATGGTGTGCTCCTTGAATAGTTCAAGCAATGATTCTCATAACTGTGATTATGGGAGATGATCAAAGTTAACATATGGATGCTTGTTAGAAGAACAAGTTGAGTGGAAACCTGCAAAGAGAATCCTCACATGGATATTAAATCTATATCAGTGAGGAATCTCTTTATAGCAATTGTGCAAGTATCCTTAGACTTGAGATCACCAAGGTTATCTTAAATAGTAAGTGATATACTTTGACTCTATAACTGATTACTTCTAACTGAAGGTGAACATAGTTAGGAGGTTAGGTATATCATGACCTACTTAAATACAGTTGAGTAATCAATAAAGGATTCACCATCCCAGATTTATTAAGGAAAGTCATCTCTCATGATTCTATAATTGCCTTGTTCAGAGAATCTCTGGCTAGAGTAATATGCCAAGATGGATAGGGATCTATAAAGGTCATTTTTGGAATAATGTTTAAATTAATAGAACATACATAATTATATTTATATGTGTTGACATAAATCCATACTCAGAATCTAATTGAGATAAGAGTAGTGAAAGGATTAATTGCACGGTAACTGCTTCTATGGAAGGGTATAGTCAGAACCACTTGACTTTCCTGATATTTGGATAGTCATGATACCTAGCTAGAGGCTGCTCATGATTTGTATAATAGTGTATCATAAATATCAATAAAGGATTGATAAAATAATTTAAAGAAGTTTAAATCATGTGAGTTTTGAATAGAACTCATAATTACATATTATACTATCAATATGGACAGGAACCCAATAGGTCACACACATACAGAGTAAAGGATAAAATGATAAAATGACAAGGATAATAATATTTGATATTATTATGGGAGAAGAGAATAATTAATTAAAGCGTTTAATTAATTATGCTCAAGTAGAAATGTTAGCAGAACTTTTTAGAAATGTTCTACAAAATGGACCTAATTGAAATATTATATTTCATAATTAATTATTATTAGACTATAAGTGTTATAGGGCTGATATAATAATTAATAGATCCATTTGAGAAATATATGAGGCCCAGAAGTTTGGTTTTTGAGCAGAAACCCACCAGAGGATGGGTTCCATGCCAACTCCAAATAGAAGGCCTTAGAGGCTTAATTCTTGGACTAAAATAAATTATATATATTTCATAAGTGTTATGAAGCCTATATATTTAATTTGGATGGATTTACAATTGATTTGGGTGATTAAATCCAAGTATATGCATAAAGGGCCTAGTTTATGGGTTATGTGCATAGTCCTTTAAGAAAGGACTTAAATTGGATTTAATTGAGCCCAAATAAATTAATAATATTTATAAAATCCCAATTAGTATTTCTCCAGCAATTTTAAAGAGCTCAATCTCATTATGAAGTTGGATTTTTAACCTAACTATAAAAAATCCAAGATAAAGGGTTTTAGGGTTAAGTGAGTTTCATAAGAAAAGAAATTCTCTATTCTTCTCTAACCTTAGCCACCACTCTCTCTCCTTGCTAGCATCAAGGAATTTTGGCAACCTTTTTATACCAATAGTTTTTGGTTCATTTGATCCTTCTCTAGTGTGGATTACGATTGGAGGTGTTCAATTTTAGATACTGTGATTTGTGACAACCTGGTGAGAAGGAAAAACAATTGTTCAACAAAAATCAAAAGTGATTTTTCTTCTTCTCATTAATATCTATATTATATATTCATGAAAAGATAAGATATATTGGTTAAAAATTTTAATTTTTGCTTATACATGTGATGTATGTAACCGATTAATTACTAACATAGTATTTGACCCACGATTTTGTCATGAATCTACAATTCTATATTATTCGCAGAATAGTTTTTCTTTTTATTTTTGAGTTATTCATTTCATGAACTTTTAAATATCATATTTGGTTGTTCATGAATAGGAAATATTGATTTCTGGATATATGTGATCAAATAAATAAAATGAAAAATAAAACGATTCTTTTATGTAAAGAATTATTCTTTAGGCGTGGAGAATTTTTATTTTTCAATAAAGCTAAGGGGCTGTTCTAAATAAAATTTTTATTGATCCACTATAAAATTATTTTATTGATAATTTATATGTTTAATATGTGATATTAAGCCATAGGATCAAACAAAATTAAAATCAAACAAGTTTCGCATGAAAACTAGTTTAATCGAAAAGTTCGATAAATTGGTGTTCTTCTTGTGTTCTTAGTGTGTTCTTGGTAAGTTTATATTTAGAAAGATTTTTAATCTTCTAAATTTGATATATCTGACATATTTATGTTTTTTTAATTAATTATATTAATTAAAATGGGCCTTAAATTAATTCAATTAAATTTAATTCATTAAAGCCACTTAATGGGCTTAATTATTTTTATAGGTTTGATTTAAATTAATGAATGACTTGGTGGGCCCAAAGAGCTAATTTAAATGAAATATTATAGACTTTAATTAAGTTTATTAATGGGTTTTAAGGGCTGGGGTGGGCTTGGCTCATTCTAAAAGGCCCAAATGGTCCAAAAGACACAAAACTAGTTTGTGTGTGAACATACTTTTAGGGTTTAAATTGTAGGTTTCAGCCTACCCATTGTTTTAAGCCCAAAATTGATTCTTTAATTATTTAATATGATTAATTAATTAAATAATCAATTAATGATTAATTGGATTGATAATTAAGACAACACATGCATGCAAAAAGGTTTCCTAAAATGAAAAGTTTCCAAAATGGAAAAAGTTTTCTAATTTGATCACATTATTAAAATAACTCAAAAGTAAGTTTCAAGAGTTGAAACATAGTTTGTATTCTATTATATGGTTTTACTTTATGCATTAGAAATGCATATATGGGTGTATGATTGGCATGATGGATAGTTATGGACAAGGCCCAATGTGATTAAGTATAATGCATGTTTCAGCCCAATGAGGACTTTCATGTCCCGGCTACTTGTTTTTGGTTTGTATTTCTTTTTCCAATTGTAATATGTAATTAGATTACTTAGATTAAAATTAGAGATAGATATGAAGACCACTATCAAGAAGAAAGATGGGCCGGATGGGGATCCAACAAAATTGAAGATAATATAATTATTTTTTCTTGTTTGAATCATGCATATTACCTAGGTATGACCTTTTGATCTCCCTTTTGACTCGGGGAGGTCAATATAGTAAATTCCATAACTATGCCATATTTGTATGCTTATATTTATGTGATAGATATAGGATGCATACCAATGTATGCCAACCTTGTATGATGAGACTTAATTAACAAAAATCCCTCAAACTAATACTAAGGTATATAAGCCTTCCATTAATTGGAGGAGTACCATAGTTCTTTATAGTATGGGTTGTTGACCACAGTCAAGCTCACATTATATCGAATATGTTCGAATCTAATTAAATAGGCCATCTTAGCTAGCCCGTTAGCTTGTTAACCACAGTCAAGGCTAATGGTTCTAGAGGCAAGATTAGGGAATGCATATATGATATGTATGCATCAAGAGTTGATAACCTAATGATCCAATAGTTGTGTAAAGACACAATTGGTATAAAGATACCTACCTTTCAAGGGTATGAAGTTTGACTTGTTGACCACTGTCAAGGTCAAATTTCATATCAAGGATTGGATATTGGCCTACTAAGAAAACCATCAGGTTTTCTCGAATTATATAGTGAGGGCTATTGATTTACAATAAAATAGTGGGAGCAAATGGATTAAATAAAAACCTAATTAATGCATACATATATATGAACATACTCTCATATATTTGTCTTTTTCACATCTAAGTCATCATCATAAACACATCAAACATTAACATATGATCAATCTTGGATAACAAGCTGGTTGGCAGCAATTATTCTGACTGAATTAGACAAGTTAGAGCTAAAAAGATCCATTATGTCTTGGATGAAGATCCACCACCAATTCCATCAGATGATGCCATTGATGAGATCAAAGGCATTTATCGAAAATACATGGAGGATAGTGAAGCAGCGGCATGTCTGATGCTGGGTGTTATGTCCTTAGGCTTCAGAAGCAACATGAGATGATGGATGCTAGAACCATCATTTTGCATCTAGAGGAGCTTTATTCTTCTCAGGCTAGAACTGAGCAATATGAGATTGCTATAGCTTTATTTAGCTGCAAAATGGTGGAAGGCACTTCGGCTGCTACTCATGCATTAAAAATGTATGGGTATATTGAGCATTTGAGTAGACTTGGCTATATAATGGATAATGATCTATACATAGATTTAATTTTGTACTCGTTGGTTCCAAGTTTTACACCTTTCTTGCTTAACTTCAACATGAACAAGATCCAAGTAACCATTCCTGAGTTAATCAATATGCTTAAAAAAGTTGATGGATCCTTTAAGAAGGATTGAAAAAGTGTCATGGTTGTCACTTCTGCTAAACGCAAAAAGCAGAAGAAGATGACAAAGGCAAAGCCAAAGCATGGTGGGTTTCTAGGAAGAAGGTTGCCAAAAAAGAGAATCCCAAAGGAACTTGCTTCCACTATGGGAAAGATGGTCATTGGAAGTTTAACTGCAAGGCCTATATATCTAGATTCTCTCGAGGAGAAGAAGCAAGCTGATGCTTCTACTTCAGGTATTCATATGATTGAAATAAATACTTATTCTATTGCTTCAAAATAATCTTGGGTATTAGATACCGGATGTGGATCTCATTTGTGTAATGATCTACAAGGGCTTAAAAGCAGTAGAGAGTTGGAAAGGCAGAAATATGTCTATAGTCGGCTACTGGACAAAACATCTCTACAATAGCTATGGGGACTTATCATTTGCCTCTTCCAAGTGGATTAATACTGGAGTTAAATAATTGTTATTATGTTTTAGCGTTATCTAAAAGTATTATTTCTTTCAGTTGTTTATTAAACGATTATGACATTTCTTTAAAGGACAAATGTTGTTACATTTTTAAGAACAATATATTTTATGTTAAAGCTATCATTGAGAATGGTATATTTGTTCTTGATTTACTTAAAGAAGTGCATAATGTGGATACCAAGAGAATGAAATAAGATAATTTAAATATCTCATATTTATGGCATTATCGTTTAGGCCATATAAATAAGAAATGCATGACTAAATTACACAAGTGAGGTGATTTGGGATCATTTGTTTATGAATAATTTGATACATGTGAACCTTATTTATTAGGAAAAATGACAAAATCTCCCTTTATTGGTAAAGGAGAACAAGCTAAAATGATTTTGGACTTAATACATTCAGATGCATGTTGTCCAATGACTACGTATGCTAGAGGAGGTTACTCTTACTTCATTACTTTCATAGATGATTACTCCAAGTTTGGATATATCTATCTAATGAAATATAAATCAAAAGCATTTGAAAAGTTCAAAGAATTCAAAAATGAAGTAGAAAAGCAACTTGGCAAGAGTATTAAAACACTTAGATCAGATCGAGATGGAGAATACTTAAGTCAAGAATTTCAAGATTATCTTAGAGATAATAGGATTTTATCTCAATGGATTCCATCATATACACCACAACATAATGGTGTATCTGAGAGGAGAAATCGAACACTATTAGATATGGTTCGATCCATGATGACCCGAGCAGACTTGCCTAAGTCCTTTTGGGGATATGCATTAGAAACTGCTATTTATATGTTAAATAGAGTTCCTAGTAAATTGGTTGGTGTTACTTAATATGAGATATGGAATAACAAAAAAAAACCCATACTTTCTCATATAAAGGTATGGGGTTGTCCTGCTTATGTAAATAAGACAATGTCAGACAAATTAGATGTTAAGTCTGACAAATGTTTATTTATGAGATATCCGAAAGAAACATTTGCATATTATTTCTACCATCCCTTAGAACAAAAGGTGTTTGTTTCAAGGCATGTTATCTTCTTAGAATGAGAGTTTTTACTATGAGAGGACAGTGGGAGTAAAATTGAACTTGGTGAAGTTCAAGACCCATAAATAGAAGTATATCAACCGATTGAACCCGAAACTGAATCTCATAATGATGAGATTACGGTTGAACCTAATTATACACAAAATCCTAGAAGATCTACTAGGATGCATTCTATCCCTATGAGATATGGATTTCACATTGATTCAAATAGAGGCATAACTGTAGTAGAGGACAATGAGCCTCTAAGCTATCAAGAAGTTTTGAACAATTCAGAATGTGATTTATGGCTTAAGGCTATGCAGTCTAAAATGGACTCCATGTATGAGAACAAAGTATGGACTTTAGCTCAACCACTTGAAAGGATAAAACCCCTAGGGTACAAATGGGTCTTCAAAAAGAAGACCGACATGAAAGGTAATATAGTTACCTATAAAGCTCACTTAGTAGCAAAAGGCTATCGTCAAAGAGAAGGAATTGACTATAATGAAACCTTTTCTCCTCTAGAGATGCTTAAGTCTATAAGAATACTTTTAGCCATTGCAGCTCATTATGATTATAAGATTTGGCAAATGGATGTGAAGACAGGTTTTCTAAATGGAAATCTGACTGAGGATGTGTATATGACACAACCATAAGGGTTCACATCAAGAGATGGCAAAAAGCTATGCAAGCTTCAAAAATCCATTTATAGATTAAAACAAGCCTTTAGAAGCTGGAACATATAATTTAATGAGACAATCAAAGAGTGAAGATGAACTTTATGTGTATAAAGGGTCAGTGGGAGTGAAATTATCTTTCTAGTTCTATATGTGGATGACATATTGATCATAGGAAATGACATTTCTCTTCTCCAATCTATTAAAATATGGTTATCCACGTAATTCTTCATGAAAGACCTTGGAGAAGCATCCTATATTCTGGGAATAAGGATCTATAGAGATGGATCCAATAGCTTGCTAGGTCTTTCTCAAAGTACATATATAGATAAAGTATTAAAGTGGTTCAATATGGATCTTTCTAAGAAACGGTTTATACCCATGGTGCATGGGAAACACCTTTCTAAGTTTATGTGTCCGTAGACATTAGAGGATAAAGAGAGCATGAATAGAACACCACATACATTTGCAATTGGTTCTCTCATGTATGTTATGTTATGTACATGTCCAGATGTAGTATTTGCTTTGAGTGTCATAAGCAGATTCCAATCCAATTTTGGAGAGGAACACTGGGCAGCTGTCAAGAATATCCTTAAGTACTTGAGAAGTACTAAGGATATATTCTTGGTATATGGAGAGGGTAGTTTGGAAGTAAATGGATAAACTGATGCCCGCTTTCAATTTGACAAAGATAATTGTAAATCACAGTCTGGTTTTGTGTTCATAATGGAAGGAGGAGCAGTTAGTTGGAAAAAATCCAAATAAGAAACAACTGTTGATTTCATGACAGAAATTGAGTACATTACTGCTTCAGAGGCTGCTAAAGAAGTAGTATGGATCAAAAAGTTCATATCTGAACTAGGAGTGATGCCTAGTATTGTTGATCCAATTCTTTTATATTGTGACAACAATAGAGCCATTGCATAAGCAAAGGAACCACGATCTCATCAATGACCCAAGCATGTTCTCAAGTGCTACCATCTCATAAAAGAAATAGTAGCGAGAAATGATGTGAAGATAGAAAGGGTCCCTATAGATA
The DNA here is from genome assembly GCA_037975025.1 of Excoecaria agallocha. Classification (NCBI taxonomy): domain Eukaryota; kingdom Viridiplantae; phylum Streptophyta; class Magnoliopsida; order Malpighiales; family Euphorbiaceae; genus Excoecaria; species Excoecaria agallocha. The sequence continues at coordinate 240,878 of JBBPFJ010000151.1, forward strand.
ATAATGTGGTGGATCCTCTCACTAAAGCACTTTCCCATATTAAGCATGATCACCATATAAATAACATGGGTTTAAGACATATGAGTGATTGGCTCTAGTACAAGTGGGAGATTGTTAGAGAGTATACCCTAAAGCCCACGTAAAAGGGATGAATTTCATATATATATATATATATATATAAATTCATATTGTTAATAAAGGCATCATTTATTTATTAATGTTATGTTTAAATACATAAGTTTATATATCTTAAATTAATAAATGATGCCTAGATATTATAAACACGATGCAAAGGCAATCATGAAAGTGTTCATGATATGAGATGTCTATTGCATGCAAATATGATAATATCTAAATATCCCTAGTCATAGAATTAACAAGGTAGGACACTGTTAATCCAGACATACTAGCACATGTTATGCTTCTTGAATAGTTCAAGCAGTGGTTCTCATAATAATGATTATGGGAGATTATCAAAGCTAACATATGGATGCTTGATAAAAGAATAAGTTCATTGAAGACCTGCAAAAAGAATCCTCACATGGATATTAAATCTATGTTAGTAAGGAATCTCTTCATAGCGGTTGTGCAAGTATCCTTAGACTTAAGATCACCAAGGTTATCTTAAGTAGTAAGTGATATACTTTGACTCCATAACTGATTACTTCCAACTGGGGGTGAACATAGTTAGGAGGTTGGGTATATCATGACCTACTTAAAGATAGTTGAGTAACCGACAAAGGATTCACCATCCCAGATTTATTAAGGAAAGTTATCTCGCATGATTCTATAATTGCCTTGTTCAGAGAATCTCTGGCTAGAGTAATATGCCAAGATGGGTAGGGATCTATAAAGGGCATTTTGAAAATAATGGTTAAATTAATAGAATATACATAATTATATTTATATGAGTTAACATAAATCCATACTCAGAATCTAATTGAGATCAGAGCGATGAAAGGAGTAATTGTATGGTAACTGTTTCTATGAAAGGGTATAGTCAGAACCACTTGACTTTTCTAACATTTGGGTAGTCATGATGCCTAGCTAGAGGCTGCTCATGATTTGTATAATAGTGTATCATAAATATCAATAAGGGATTGATAAAATAATTTAAAAAAGTTTAAATCATGTGAGTTTTGAATAGAACTCATAATTACATATTATACTGCCAATATAGACAGGAAACCAATAGGTCACACACATACAGAGTAAAGGATAAAATGGTAAAATAACAAGGATAATAATATTTGATATTATTATGGGAGAAGAGAAATAAATAAGAGAATAATTAATTAAAGAGTTTAATTAATTATGCTCAAGTATAAATGTTACCATAAGTTTTTAGAAATGTTCTGCAAACTAGACCTAATTGAAATATTGTATTTCATAATTAATTATTATTGGACTATAAGTTTTATAGGACTGATATAATAATTAATATATCCATTAGAGAAATATATGAGGCCCAGAAGTTTGGTTTTTGTGCAAAAACCCACTAGAGGATGGGTTCTACGCCAACTCCAAATAGAAGGCCTTAAAGGCCTAATTCTTGGACTAAAATAAATTATATATATTTCATAAGTGTTATGGAGCCTATATATTTAATTTGGATGGATTTAGAATTGATTTGGATGATTAAATCGAAGTATATGCATAAAAGACTTAGTTTATGGGTTATGTGCATAGTCCTTTAAGAAAGGACTTAAATTGGATTTAATTGAGCCCAAATAAATTAATAATATTTCCAGAAGTCCAATTAATATTTTTCCATCAATTTTAAAGAGCCCAATCCCATTATGAAGTTGGATTTTTAACTTAACTATAAAAAAAAATCCAAGATAAAAGGTTTTAGGGTTAAGTGAGTTTTATAAGAAAAGAAATTCTCTATTCTTCTCTAACCCTACCCGCCACTCTCTCTCCTTGCTAGCATCAAGGAATTTTGGCCACCTTTTTATACCAATAGTTTTTGGTTCATTTGATCCTTCTCTAGTGTGGATTACGAATTGAGGTGTTCAATTTTGAACATTATGGTTTGCGACAACCCAGTGAGAAGGAAAAACACATGTTCAACAAAAATCAAATGTGATTTTTCTTATTCTCATTAATATCTATATTATATATTAATGGCAAGATCAGTTATATTGGTTAAAAATTTTAATTTTCGCTTATACATGTGATGTATGTAACCAATTAATTCCCAATAGGTTCATTTACGGGCATGCCAAACTCTTTAAAGAACTAGAAAGATAGATTTTTCATCCTAAAAAGCAAATGCAATGACTTTTATAGAGGAGGAAGAAGCTACATTAGCTCAATGGAAAGAGTTAGCTACCAAAAAGAGGCATATTAAAATGAAACTAGAACCTTTTGGTATAGGGGAAGATCAAAAAATTAGCAAAAAAATAAAGAAAGGTAAATTCCCATTTTTATTACCAAGTTAATTTCACTAATTATGTCCTTATTTTGTTGTGGTTTTGCAATAATGAAGAGGTTAAGCAAGCCAAGTTTGGCTGAGAAGATGAGATAAAAAAACCAATAAGGCTAGTGGTGCTGAACCAGTGGGTGGTACAGAAACAAGTCCTATCCCAATTGCTCAGAGTAGTCCAACATTCTGAGTGTTTTAGACCAGCATTGCATGACAAAACTAATCCAGATGAGCTCAAGGATCAGTATTGCCATTATACTTCCATAAAGATGGCAACCAAACTTTAGGAAAAAATAGCAACCAATATCTCCTTAGACAAGAGGAACCAAAAAGTTCCCTAGTATCACAAGATGTTTTTATTCTAGTACTATTACATTCTCTTTTTAAATAGTCTTTTAAATTGGTTAGCAGTTAAGGAATGGTTAAACCCGATGCTAGTGGTGTTTTAAAAGAGTTACAAATTGATTAGCGGGTTCACCAATTATTGATGGTTCTAGATACACTAATCCTACATTACTATTGGAAAATTTATAAAAGATCGTTGGGCCATACAGGTTCCCGTAATAATTTTGGATTGTTCCTTTAGCCAATTTAGTTTTTAATACAAGATCATTCAAGTTAGGTTTTTTGTTATTGGAATAAGTAAATTCTTCTAGATCTACCCTTCTAAGGAATCGAACATGATTGATAGCCTTACTGTGATGGCCTAGGAACCTAATTGATATCACAAAGGTCATCTCTTATTGATGTGGTGGGAAAAGAGGTAGGCATTGGTAGAGGTGCTTAGGTTGCTATAATAAACAAGGCTATGAAGAAAGCCTAAGCCAGCTACGGGGTGAAACCATGTATTTTTGGAATAGGTACCATAATGGGAGCCATCAAGAATGGAGTGGTAGTTGGGGGAGTGGTAGGTTCTAATAGATATAGTGGCTAAATTGGTGGGGGTAAAGGTGGGTATGTTTTAGGCTAACTTTTTGGTGAACCAGGTGGGATATTTAAGTCGAGGACAAGATCAATTGTGAAAGATAAGTCCACATTCATCGTACCAAATAATGAGAGCTTAAAAATCTATATTGTTAGCTGGGTTGGATCTTATGGAAGAATTCCATGACCTGGTAATTCAGAAGCAAAGAACAAGCCAAAAAGAAGAAAAATCAATGATGATTCCAATAGGAAATGCTCTAACGATCCAGTCATGAAATTTTTAAGGAAATAAGATGGAAAAGCGTAAAAAGAATCCAAAGAACCCATATACCTGAGTTGTTTAGCCATGTAAAAGGGTAAATGGTCGAGTTTGAATATGTTTCACATACTTAAGTATGGATAGAGTCCCATCTCACATTAAATCAATTTTGGATAACCAAGTAAGGATTATCTCATATTATTTTGGAGGAATTTAAGTTAACAAAGGATTTTGCAGCTATTAAAGTCATGCTAGTTCCAAAGACCATAATTTTTTATTTTTAAATTCTTATGCTCGAACTCAAGCTATGCAATGTTCAAACTATTTATGCATTATGGTCGAGTTGTGAGGTTCATTTCGATTTATCTAGACTATCTATGGAGTCCTGTTATCAATTTTGAAAAGGAAATAAAAGTGTTTAATACTTTAATTAGGCCCACGATATGGTAGAAAATTGGAACATATTGGAAAACCTAATGATTTCACTCAATTGCTCACAAATTCATTCAATAAAATTTTGCAATTTGATATTTTATTAAGGTTAATTTTATCAAAAAAAAAAGTTTCTTTTCTTATTTTCACTTTTGTATATAATATAGATAAATAAATGTATAAAAGCTAAACCCTTAAACAACAATAAAAGGCCATGTTCTTTTTCTACTTATTTTCTTATTCTCCTTCGGGGTGACATATTTTAGTCATGGATGCATGAAGGCCTTTTCATAATGGACAACATGAATAAAGTAGTAGTCCAAAGCCTTTCTTACAATTCACTTAGCTTCCTTTTCATCTTTCATACTTTTTGTGTTTGCATCTTCATTTACATATTGCTCCCATATTAAGGCAGTATACTACTCAATGTTATCTCAATTTGGGTTGTTCAAAAAGTCTATAGTGAAATCAGCCAAGACTTGGGCTTTCAAGGCCATTTTAGGCTCGTATCTTACATTAAACTTGGAAGGTTTTGTTGACCATTAAGCTGACTTTCTCTTCATGTCCAGCCTTTGTAATATTCTTCTTAATTGTAAGTATATTTGGATTATTATCTTATGCAACTTGAAATACGATTAGAATTTGTAAACCATGAGCAGAGGGATAGGGGGCTGAGGATGCTAAATTTGAAATATACTTAAATGGTACAATGTCAATTTTTAAAATTAAGAGTAAATTTTCATTTTGGCACCCTAAATTTTGTTTATATAATTAATTAAAATGTATAGAAAAACTCTAAAAATTAAAATTGCTCTTAGTATTCACCAACCCAGATTAAAAGTATAGAGTTTATTTCACATTCCAATATCACAATTTTATCCAAAAGTCTCTAGCTAGAATAGAATGGATTTATGAATGAGATTCATAAAAAGGGCATTAATGGAATATAGATTAATAGATACAAAGATAAAAAATTTTAGGGCTTGATTAATATACTTAATTAAGCAAGAGTTGGTATAAAATCCATACTGAAATCTAAATGAGATAAAGTATAGTGAAAGGAGTCTATTACATAATAACTGGATATAGAAGAATAAAATGGTCAAACCACTAATCTTTTAAGACTTACGAAGTCTTGATGCTTTTATAAAAGTCTCTCAAATTTGTACATAGGTGAAGTTATTCATTAAGAATGAATAATAATTTAAAAAGTTCAAATTACACTAAACAACTTCCAAAAGTCGAAAAAAAGTTCTTTGTATACTACGAACATGTTTTAAAAGTCCAATAGGTAATACATATAGAAAATTGATCCAAAAGTAAAAGAATATAAGCTATAATCATGTGGGGTATGCTTGGGCTAAAGTGAAAAAGAAACAAAACTTAATGGACCAAGTGAGCCATGTATAAGAACCCATGGTGGAACTTTCTAGGTGTAAGCTCATTAGAGGCCCATTAGTTAGGCTTCTGACCTATTAGATGGATAGTTTAATTAGACCAATGGTTGACCACAATGTGATTAGAATTAGGTTAAAAAAATAGAGCTTATATAAACCTTATTATAACAAAGCTAGGGTAAGCTTTTAATAGCCAAAAAATTGTTTCTTTTATTCTAATCATTAGATGAATTCTCTTGATAGTCACTAGGGAATTTTGGTTATTCCTTTCTTAAGCTTAGTTTTTAAGATTCATTACTAATTTTAATATGATTGGAGGTGATCTCGATGGGATCATCGTGGTTTACAACAATCTAGTGAGATGAAATTAACTAATCAACAACTTTTATCAATATGTAAACTAGAAAAAATTTTATTTTACTTCAATGGTACTTTACCATAGATGTCCATTTTATGCTGTAAATAAGGTCTCGACAAACTAACAGGAACTTTAAACCTCAAGCATCATATGGAGATATGATGATAGATGGTAGTTTTTCTTTCTTTCTTCAAAAATACACTCCCTTGCCTTTCTTTTTCCTCTTCCCTAGATTTTTACCTTCCGTTGCTCTATCCATAACCATATTAATGACTCATGCTCTTCCTATAATTGTGTTGATATCTTTCTTTCTTTGTGCATCAAAATCAAACTTTTTGCTAAAGGAGGTATCTAGCTTTCTTTTTTAGTTTTTGATGAACCTTCATAATGACCCCTTTTGATAAGCTTTTCTATCTTTTTTTTCTGGATTTTGAATTCTTTGATGATATTATCGATGTTTTTAAGGAATCCACTCCATTTGTTTTATCCCTCATATTAAGCATCCGATCATCCATCATTTTTGTCTAATTGATTAAGTTGTGGCCTTGCTCCATATATGTCAAGATATTTCTTATACTATCATTTAAGGGGTGAATTAAGCTTTCGGATAAGGAGCTAAATGGCATGTTCTATCACCTCTCCACCTAGATGGATTTCCCTTATCCGGGCTTTTTTTATCAATATTATGCTTTCCTAATTAGCCACTATCATAGGCTCTAATTTTGCAAATATCCCTCTATTCAAATCTTCTATGTATCTTTCTGATGTTTGACTAACATCATCTTGAGTAATATGCTGATTAGCTCTCTCCATTTGTTTTGCAAAATCCACAAGCTTTTTAGTGACAAGATCATTGTAAAGGAACAGATATTTCATGTTGCTTACCATTGTGATGATTGCCACTTCTAAAATTAGAGTTGAAATGTTCATCCATGGTTTCCACCAAGGATGTTTTCTTTCTCCTCTAAAATTATTTGATTTCCATCATAAATTATCACTTAAATCAAATATTCATCTTCCTCACCTTAAACAAGTGACTAATAGAGTGGAAACTTGAGAAATTGAAGAAACTAGTGAAGCATAAAAATACCCAAGTAAGTGTAAATTAGTAATTTTATTAGATTAAAATATGTGAAATTATTTAGTTGTAAATATGTGAAATTATTTTAAAATTAAAGGGAAATTGAGTGAATTTCATTGTGGAAATTCAGCCTAGATATGGAATGTAACACCTACATATACCCAAGAAGGGACTAGGTGTGCTACCAAAAACTTTTAGCCATTCATGAACATACTTAACCATAAATCTACTCATATGTTATCAAGACTCAACTCCAATGTTCAATATTTACATATCAATGCAAATATTCAATGTTTAATAAATGTTTTACATTTTATATGCTATAATTCAATATGATACATCACTAATCTACATCTTCTTAACAATCTTCATTCCTCATTCCTAACCTTCTCATTAATTTAATCTTTAATTCCATATGTTATACTTAATAATGTACTACTCATGATATATATAAACAAATAAATAATTATTCAAACCCTACTCTCGTATTACAATACAAGTTTATCGCTCAATTACATAAACTTAACTTTATCTTTAACCATCCACTAGCACTCTCTTACACTATCTTAAACTTGATCACCCTTGTATATAACTATTCATTATCATTAACATTTGAGCAATTATCACATCATCAAGGATTTGGTTCGGATTTGAAACTAGTATTCCAAACTTCCCATATATCCCAAAGGTAGGAACTAGAACCACATAATTCTAAACATTTCATTTCTTTCCATTAATAGCACAAAACAATAAACACAATCTATTGCATTTACTTCATTACATTATTACATGTACATTAGCTAAACATTGTCATCAAGATTTGTAATAACATGGACTAATGTTTCAATAGTTTACTAACACACAATCATTTCCACTATCATGATCACATTACTTTATGTACATTGCAATCACTCTTGTAACTTGAACTCAACATAGGCGTAGACAATGGAAACACTAGATACCAAATAAGTATCAAATCACTACCATTACGGTGCCAACACTAGATACCAAATGATATCAATTTAATATCCCATATATATGTCCACGGTTATGTCTAATTCAACCATAAGATTAATGCTTCAGTCATTATTTCACTTTACTTTTCAAACACTCATGTGTTCAATATACACTTCACTATGATGTTCATATACACTCCATCATGATTATGTAATCACTATTCACTAATTCACTTTTCATTCCATACACTTGAATACTCAATCATGTCAATTTACACTCACACTATTGTCATGTATCAATATGCAAATTCTTATTCACATGCCAGTTATTCAAATAGATAAATATACAAAAAAAAATCAACTACATATAAACACCTTTGTATATAATTTATTTTCATTATTAATTAATATATCTTTAAAACTTTAAAGTATCATTATGTGGTCTATTATACTCCAAAAATCTATATTCAATCTCACATATATATGTCTTATGCTTGTTAGCAATGAAAATACATATAATCACTTATAGCATGTACTTTATCTTTAATACATTTTGTCCAATTCATATATCTTAATTTACAATCACATATTTAATATGTATCAAGTTATATTTTACCCTTTTTCATATGTTTGCATAGTTTCATAATCATTTGAGAAGGTTCAGGCATGAATCAGTAACTTTCAAGTGCAAAATATACATAACGGGATGAAATCATCAAGGACAAGGCAGTTTTGGTTTTAAGACAGTTGTGTAGTTCATAGTCTATTAAAATTTGAATACATAATGCATCATACATGGATATGTCCTACTCTAAATAGTAGTGTAGTGCCTAATTTTTAGATTTTTTAGGGCCATTTTATACAATCATTTTGACATAGTAAACAAAGTTTTTAGGCAAAATGGTCTTCAAAAAAAATTATTTCTTTATATCTCTAGTTTTCATAGAATTAAAAATTATGTCATTTGGACTTCTAAACTATAAAATATTCATAAACATGCTAAGCTATTCCAAAATAGGGGCAACATCAGTTCTTTAAGTTTAAGCTAAATTTTAAAGGATTTAGAGATAGAATTAAACTTTAGTTTCTTTTAAAAAGTTTTATATCTATGTATTATATTTCATCTGTAATTGGAATCATGTTATGTAAAGGGTTATAGGCCAATATATGGCCAAAATATCATAACTGGTTTAAGTGAACCCAGGACAGAATTCTTCCAAATTGACTTCCATAGCTTTAACAAGCTCAAGTATGCAACAACCTCAATCCAATACTTAGTCATCAATTTTACATTTAAATGGATATACACATTATTTTAAACATGTCAAATTCATGCAAATAAGATAAAATGAATTCTCATACCTTAAGGTTGCCTAACTTGCTCACTTTTCCTCTACTCCTTTGCTTTTTTCCTTCATTTCCTATCCATGGCCTCCTAAGGGACACAAGGGCATAATTTTTTGAGAGAATAAAGTAATAATTTCAATGTTTTTGGCTTTCCCTCTCAGTCATTTCTCTCTCTTCTTTTTAAATACACAAACATTTTATGCTTGTCCTTAAGGCACAAGTGGTTGATTCTTAGTGGTCCAAATTTTAACATGTAATTGGTAGCCATAATACTCTCTTTTCTTGTAAATATATACTATTTCCACCCCTATATATATGTTGTTTCATGTTTCATAATTATTTATATATGCACATGCCAATACAAATAATTTATCAAATTAGCCAAATCTTTAAATTAATATCGAGTATATCCCTTACTATACTTTAATTTGCTTAACCATTTTTGTTCACTTATTAATCAATCCTAAACATATCAAAATACTATTAAGGTGTATTTTAGGGCATTACATGGAATTTGGTGAAGAAAAAAAGAAATAAAAGTAAAAATGAAGGAGAAGGAAATTTAGTAGAGAGAAAAGAATAAAAAGGTATGTGAATATTTAAACTATTACATTTTAAATTTTTTCTTGAATATGGAAGATTAGAATTTTGCATGATTATGTATTATAAAAGAAATTGATGTGAAAGAAGTGAAATTGAAAGATAGATTAAGTTAACTATAAATTTTACATGTGAATTTGAAGCCTTGAAGACAATGGATGTAAGGCCCTTTAAATATATTCTAAAAGAATTAAAGTGATTATATGAGTTTTAAAGTAAAATAACCTTAATTGTGTGTTTTGGGATGCATTACGTATTTAAGCAATTGTTAGAGGTATAGAAGTGATTGAGTAATTAGTGATTTATGCATTAGAAGAAGGACTAAATTGAAAGAGGAATGATTATTTAAAGTGATTGGTAACTAAAAATTATAAGAGGGATTATATGATAATCATCAAAAGACCAAAAAGTTACACCAACGAAAAAGTGACACCATGCACATTCTAGATTACTTTTCAATTTAAAAAGGTAAATTTTTTGTGCTTTTTGAGACTAGTTGGTTGGCCTCCTTAAGTGATAACTATAAGATTTTTATTCTTCTTTCTCCTCTCCAATTCATCCTAAATTTTTGTTCTTGGGGAAAAGGTTTGAGAGAAATAGAGAGTAAGAACTAGTAAAGTATAAAGGTAGATAGGTGAGTAATTAAATTGATTTGAGTTAGAAATTTCGTTCTTCTTCTTCCTTATTTCCTCATCATGTAATTAGAAAATGTACACTAGGATTTGAGATGTTTAATTGATGGTAATTAGGATGCAAGCTAAAGAATAAGTGAAAAGTAAAGATAAAGGAGAATTTGCTGGATTTTAATGGTTGGAAGCTACAATTTAATTAATTTTATAGTGTAATATTGATGTGTATTTGATGGAATAGCATGTATGTATGAAGAAATTATAGGGAATAAGTGCATAACAGAAAACTGGTGGAGGTTCCAAGTGACCTGTAAATAGTTTTTTTTCTTATAACTAGAGTTGAAGAGCTCCAATTTCGATGATTTTAAAGGGATCTTAAACTAGACATCCATACCTTAATTTTGTATAAGAATTCAAAATTTGTTTTTGCCTTTAATACTAGTGAAAATGGGCTTAAAGTAAGGTGTTGATTGCAAATCCGTCAATTGGAGCAGTTTGGATATTTATAGTGATAAATCATGAATTAGATGCCTAAATGACTTGATTTTAGTATATATGGAAACTAGAGACATAAGGAAATAAAAGTCTAGAAAACCATTTGGTATAAATCTGGTCAAAGTCATGTAAAAAGTGTAAAGCAAAGTGAATTAAGAATTCTACTGAGAGAACCAAGTAAATTTTGAGGGCCTCACGATGGTTAGGATTTCCTAACCACCATAAGGATGCATTATGGACTAAAATTTTCATACCATGATAACCCTCACGGTGTTTATGAATTGGTGACTACTATAACTCTCCCTTATTTTGGTTAAAATGCAAGTTTTCTCACCCAAAAGTCGAATCACATCCAAATTATAATGCCCCAATTAAAACCCTAGTAAGAATGTGACATGGTGATGGATGCTTATAATAGAGATGATAATGACCATATAGGCTAGTGACCGATTAGGATATAATTGGTATTAATGGAATTGAGCAAGGGTACTTTTATAGTTTACTATAAGTAGGTTATGTAAGTATAAAGGAAATCATGGGCTCATATTTTCTGTTAATTAGAGTTCTATAAAATTATGTAATCAAGAAGAGTGACAGGGCCAATTTGTAATTATATAAAGATTAAAAAGTAAGACCAATTAAAGAGATAAATGTGAATTAAAAGGGAGGAAAAAAGAGGCCTACCACTTTAGGGTTAGAAGAAGACTTAGATTTTCCTCTTAGCTCTCTCTTCATTCTTGACACATCAAATGGCCATTTAAAGAATGAATTGGGGAACTAGCAAGGCTGGCTATAATCCAATTAAGTAAGGTTTTAGTTAAAGGAAAGGTCAAGAAGAGATGTAGACCAAGAGAAAAGAGGGAAATGAGCTTCAAACAAGGCATAAGTATTCAAAATTTCTTGTGTATATATTCAATAGGTGAAGACTAAATATTAGTACTATTTAATGTATTTGAAATATGTGGGAGCATGATTGAAAAGTCTAGAATTGCAAATAAGTTCAAAAAAATTCAAAAATAGTGTTAGAGTAAAATTTTGTTATAAGAACCGTAGGACCTATCAAAACTATTTTGAGTATAACATGACTTCTAGAGCTTCAAATATAGTGATTTTAGCTATATAATAATCTAAAAACATACCTCTAAAAATGTTATGAAGGAACCGAAGGTTAATTCTGCCTTTAGGGTTTTTGAATTTTGACTTGAATTTTTGTGATGGATGTTGCCCTATCAATTGGAATAGTTTGTATATTTTTATGCATATCTCATGTGATAGTTGTTTAAATTGTCTGAATTTTTATTCTATGAAAATTAGAGAAAATTAGAGACATAGGGAAAAAATATTTTAAAAGGAAATTTTCCTAAAAACCATGTTTTCTAGGTTAAAATTGTTATACAAGTTGAACCTAGGAAACCTGTCTGCAAATTTCTAGATTTTATTATTAAATGTCTAGATTGAAATCATCTGAGCAGGGTTACTTGCATTTTGGATAGGCAAAATTCACCTAAATTTGCTAGATTTAGTGCCATCTCAGCCATGTACCCTACATGTTTTCCCTAAACATTATCAAACCTCACCTGAAAGTTACTTAATGTCTTTTGAACTTTTTTAAACACTAATAGAACCTTGAAAGCTTATCTAAAGGAGTGTAATAAGACTTATTATGTGTAAATTTTCTTATACTACCTTGAATTCATTTATAAACTATAGTAAAATGTAATTCTAAGATATGATAAAATGATGATTATTGTAACATGAGTGTATTAAATGCAAAGTTAATGAGTGATCATGAATATGTTATTGATATATAGTTATAATGAAGTGTTTTTAACCTAGTTAAGTATAAAAGTAACTAAATGGAAGATATGTGAGTGAATTTTTACCATATACTTAAATTGGACATTGTTGTGGACTTATATGGGATAGTGAATTGATACCTTTTTGGTATCTAGTGTCGCCACCTTAAAGTTGTCTAGTGATTCTATGTCTCCGATTATCTAGTATTTACACGGTAATAGTGTCTAGTGATTCAATACATATATGGTATCTAAAGTTCCCAACTACCTACGCTTATATCACGTTCCAACAACAAAAGTGCTTATGGTGTATATGTAATATGGTTAATGTATATGTAATAATTAAGTATGTAATGATGATCATGCAAGATGTATATGTGATCGATATGATAACAGTGTATGGTTTATACGTCATTATTAATTAAGAAGAACATAAATTGCATGTTAGAATTATGTGGTTTTGATTTTTGATTTTGGGATACGTAGAAAGCTTAGAAAACTAATTTCGAGTCTGAACCAAATACTAGATGTATTGCTAAGTATTTTAATGTTAGTGGTAAGTTAGGGAAGTGACCTGTAAAAGAGTTTTTAAGTGTTATTGGCAGCTTTAAGGCAGTAACTCAATAGGGAAACTCTAAGTGATCTTATTTCAAATAAAATGGAATAAACATCTAGTGGGGGTAGTTAAACAGGAGTGAATAGCCAATTTGTTCGTACACCTAAAAATAATTCTAGTTAGTGTAAGTTAGTGCTAGTTAATTCGTAGAATGAAATACTAATATTTATAAATTAATTAGGTGTGTTTTTAGTTATACTTAATGAACTATTATTACATGTGACTTAGTTAAATATTGCTTAAGTAGGTTTGGAGTTGAAGACATTCTAAAGGCTAGAATAATGGCAGCTGTGAAAAATCTCCAAAAGATGTAGTGTAAACCATAAGTACCATATACTATAAAATTCTTAATAGTATATCTAACTAAGATTTAGCGAGATTTATCCATATAATCAAAACTTTGTATTTGTTATAAAGATTTTAATTTAATGTTATCGATTGAGTTATATAGTGATGCATATATTGGTGAAATTGATATAATTTTTAGTGAGTGTAGCATCCTGGAATACTCCTGAGGGGTATTAGAGTGTTCACGAACTTTCTCAGATGCTTATGAAACTTTATAAACATATGTTTAGGGTTAGTATATGATGTAATGAACATAAAATGAGTGATTTAACATTAAAGTATAGATTTTAATAAAGGCATGTAAGGTGAATAAATGAGTGTTTACATGGTTTTTATTAGATATTTACTTTAATGCATATACTATCAAATCATATTTTGAATGTTTAGGTGTAATTGAACATGAGTGTTATATGAATAGTGATATATTAATATTATTACATTTTATATGTTAAAATGATGATTATTGTAACATGAATGCATGGTATGTAAATTCAATTAGTAGTTATGATTATGTTCATTGATATGTAGTTAAAATGAAGTGTAATTGGAAATTTGATTATATAAAGGAAGTGTATAGTGCATATATGAGTGATTAGTGTAATGAAATAATTTAGTAAGAGAAACCTTTATTTTTAGGCCTGAATTTGATATAGACATAGACATATATAGGATAATGATCTATACCTTTTGGTATCTAGTGTTGGTACCGTAATGGTGTCTAGTGAATCGATGCCTTTTAGTATCTAATTTTGGCACCATAATGGTGTCTAGTGAATCGATACCTTTTGGTATCTAGTGTTTGCACCTTAACAGTGTCTAGTGATTTGATGCCTTTAGGTATCTAGTATTGGCACCCTAACGGTGTTTAGTGATTCAATACCTTTGGGCATCTAGTATTGATATTGTATTAGTGTCTAGTGATTTGATACCGATATGGTATCTAGTATTCCCAATTGTCCACACCTATATCAAGTTTAAGCTACAAAAGTGATTATATATTATAATGTAATTAGCGAGATGTTAGAAGTAAGCATGATTGGGAGATTATTGATTTATGAGTGAATATTATTATTAAAATTAAAATTTATGTATAACTAATGTATGTGTATGGATGTGCATGGTCTATACGTTATATGATAATTACAGCAATGTGGTAGCTGAATATTTGGAACTACATAGTTTTGATTTCCATTTTGAGATACATAGGAAGCTTGTAATGCAAATTTCAAGTCTAAACCAAATACTAGATGTATTGTTAAGTATTCAAGTGTTAATAGCAATCATAGGAAAGTAACTCAATATGGAAATTTTTAGTGATCTTGCCTCGAATAAAATAAAATAAGTGTCTAGTAGAGGTAAATGAACATGAAGGAATAGTCGATATGTTTGTACACTTAAAGCTAATTCTAATTATAGAAGCTTAGTGCTAGATAAGTCTTGGTAAAAGAGGGTTATGTTGGTGGTGTGAGTAGTGTAATAAAATACTAAAATTATTGATTAATTAAGTGAGCTTTTAGTTGGACTTAGTGATTCATTACTACGTATGACTTAGTTTGAATTGTTGCTTGAGTAGGTGCTGAATTGAAGTCGTGTATAAAGAGGAGATCAAGAAGTTCAAGGAGTTTTCTCAAAGGATGTGTGTTTTGTACACACACACACACATATAGGATAAAATTATAAAGACTTTGTTACACAATCAAGTATCAAAAGTTGTATTCATTGTATTAACTTATTATTAATGTAATCTAGTGAAAAGTTATTTGAGTTTATGATTAGGATGTTATTAGTGATCTTTGGTATGATATTGATATTCAATAGTTTAACATCCATATATACTCCTAAGGGATATTAGGGTGTTATAATATACCCAATTGAAACCTATTATGTCAGTAGTGGAATTAATGTATACATGTGAAATTAAAATGAATAAATGATGAAAATATGTTGCTGGTATCTTAAAATGATGATTGAATCAACTTGTGGTAAGAAAAATAATATGTAGGGTTATGAACATATGATAACCGAAGTGTACCTACAGGGATATATGCATATACTTTGATAAAAAAAATAATAACAAGTGATAAATAAGTAATCTTTAACAATTATTATACAAGATACATATGTTATGTACTATCACATGATGTGAGAATGTGGAAAAGAATGGAAATTATGACATAATGTAATGGAATTGAAAAATCATGAATGTTAAGGTATGACGGTCCCATGGATGCAACCATGAAAATGACATGTACATAATGATACATGAGAAAGTATGAAAAATAATAAATTTTGTATATGAAAATTGTGAATTTGAAAATGATAAATGTTTTGCCCTTAGTGACTAGTGGTCAAACCAAAAGTATAAGATGTAATTGGCTAGCCATAAGGACATTCATCACAGTAATGAGTCATGATGCATCACATTAGTGGACCAATAGTGGATCCATGCCGTTAAATATGATAGAATATAGTGAAAAAGAATATAGATTTGTATAGATTTAGACCATTAGGGTCCTTATCTCGCATATTCAGTTTGAGAGTTACCACTGGAAACTACTAGGAGCATAACTATAATTATTTGATAAATTTTACTTTTTAGTGGAAAACTATAATTTGATAATAAATTTGGTAATATAGTAACAAATTGTGATAAAATGATAAGAATTGATAAAATAATGATAAAAGCATTATTATATGGTAAAATGGATGAAATAGTGGCAAGATGGTGAATAAGTAGTAAAAATGATGAGATAATGGGAAAATCATAATTAAATGACAAATGTTGATTAAATATGCCAAATGAACAGTCACTTGCCACCAATTTAAGATGATTCTTGGGAAGAAATATAGTTAAAGAAATTTAAAAAAAATACAGCTTAAGTTTTAAGGTAATGAATTGATAAGACAGTTAATGAAGTCATTCTTGTGACATTCCAAGACTTAAACCAATATTTAGATTAAAGATGTTACATACATATTCTCTTTTTAAGCATTCTTCTTATTTTCATGAGTCTTCCAAGTTTTTTTTCTTTGCATCATTACCTATGGTAGGAGATTAAAAGTTAAGGGTGTTCCTATAGTTTGTGGTATATCTCGTTGTTCTCTAGAAAAAAGTAGGTAGTTTTTCTCCATTTGAAGTTTTTTTCCAATAATTGATCATTTCGAAGATTCTGTCATTACCACTCAATGAAAATACTAAATAATAAAGAATGGAAGAGCAAAACCATGTAAAGTTGGAACTTTTCCTTGGTTGATTGGCTAAAGAAATTAGACCGATACATGATAATAAATGTACACATTTATATAGGTAGCATTTGTTGAATCAACACAAATAAGAAGTTTTAAGATAAGGCTGGAATACTTTTCGGATCCAGATATGGAATAATCAAGATAAGACTAAAAAGTATTTCGAAATTTTTTTTCAATTGTTTGTTAAAATTTTTGAGATGAATTAAGAATATATTTTTTTTATTTTTTAGTTGTTTCTTATCTAACAAAATACAAGAATGCACATCTTAGTTCTATTTCAAGATATGCATATCTTGATTTTTTAAGATATAGGTAGTTAAACTTTTTTGTTTGTGGGATCCAATTTTTTTAACAAATGCATGGAAAGGTTGGAAAGGTTGGAATGATTTTATTTTCTTTTCATCCCAACCTTTCCAAGGTTAACAAACACTACCTAGAAAGATTTAAATGGAATGGTGAATTCCTTTAATATAAACAAGGCAAAACACATCATAAGATTTTCGAATTTCACATTTTTTTACATTATATTTATATACTTTTAGAAGTTGGATATTATATTTATGTATTTTTCATATCACTTATCTTAAATCCAATTTAAATGAAACTGACTAAATTTAAATATATATTTTATTAATTTTGCATTAAATCAACTGAAAATAACCTTAAAATCCACCAAAATATAAAAGTTTGAAAAAAAACCAACCCATCACTTACATTTCTTCAATTTTTTTAATATTTTAGTGGATACACAGTTATCTTAAATTGATTTTCTAAGAAATTAACAAATTATATTTTAATTTCTTCAATTTTTTCTAAATTAAATTTAATGTGAATAATATAAAAAATATAAAAATTTAATATTAACTTTTGAAAATGTAAGGACTTAATTAAAAAAAAAAGAGTTTAAGATTTAGTACTCCAAAATGTGCTTTTTTTTCTTACCAATAATTGACAAGATAAAAATTTTTTAGTTATGTTTATTAAATTCTAGAAAATTAAAAGGAGATATCTGCGTTATAGTTTGGGAAAAACAAAAATATGGTTCGTTTAGGGATGGATTATTTTATGCCAAATACATAATTTAGCACTCCAATTTGGCACCATTTTTCATTTAAATACCTTTACTAAGTAATCAAAGAAACGCTTAAATTGAAAGATTGATATATATTTAAACCCTTCTTGCTTACGTGGCACAAATACTAAATCTTACCCAAATAAAGGCATATGAAGGCCATAAACTGCCTCTTCTCTCTTTCCTCTCTCTCTCTCTTTCCCGCTTTCTCTATTCTTCTCTCTTTGCCTCTCTTCTCTCTCTCTCTCCTGCTCTCTCTATTCTCCTCTCTTTCCCTATTTGTTACCACCAACGCACATTCTTCCTCTCTCTTTCTTTATTTTTTTACTGCAATGGACAATAGTAATGCCGACTCTGACTTCTGCTTTTGCGAAGGCTCTGATGCTACCATAGTTATTAAAATCGGATCGGTCAGTTGAACCAATTTAACCACAAACCGATTGGCAGCCGGTTGGTTCAACTATTGAAAATCAGATTGGCAAAAATTCAGATTGAACCGAAAAAAATGGGTTAAATCGGAGAACCGGACAAAACCGAATTTTTTGCTAAAAATAGTAAAAAATTATTTTTTTTGTATATTTTCACCCACCCATATATATATATTCATTAATTATTTATTTTAAAAAATTAGTATTTTAAATTTTAAGTATATCACTTAATAATTTAATATACTTATTATATTTTTGATTCATTGTAATCATATATATATATATATATATATATATAATTTTTATTATTTATTTATTTGAAAAAATTAGTATTTTAAATTCTAAATATGTCATTTAATAATTTATTATACTTATTATCTATTTGAATCATTATAATAGTATATTAAATTATTAAGTAATATCTTTAGAATTTAAAATACTAATTTTTGCCAAATAAATAAATAATGGAAATTTAAAATATACATATATATATATATTAATTTTTATTATTTATTTATTTGAAAAATTAGAATTTTAAATTCTAAAAATGTCACTTAATAATTTAATCTACTTATTATCTATTTGAATTTATTATAATTAAATATAAGTATACTCATATATGTAAGGTTAATATTTTTTGTGTTTACTTCGTTAGTATTCCATCTAAACATGAAATTATTTTCATGATATGATTGTATTTTTATGTTTCAAACATATGATATTCAAAAATTCATAATTAATCACTTGTAATAATAAAATTAAAATTACATTTTGTAACTTATTGTTAGAATATTTGTGCTATATATTTAATGTTTGAGGAATATTTTTTTAATTTTTATACAATAGTATTTAAAAATTATAATAATTATAATATTTTAAAAATAGAAAAAAAATCCGGTTGAACCGATCGAACCACGAACCCCAGCCTTATCGGTTTTTTATCTGGTCCGATTTTAAAAACATTGGATGTTACCTCTAACATTGGAGATTCAACCTAACTTGACTTTGACATTTGTTCTATTGCTAGCTTTGGTGGTGCTTGTTGCAAGCTTATGTCACCGACAAAGCTGTAGATCTCAAGGTTGCCTATCACGCTTCCTTCTGATCTCAAGCTCCAGATCTCCAATTTTGCTTTCTAATGTTAAGGTTGGTGTATGGTTTTTTAGGGGATGAGTTTTTTGGTTTCCGTTTAGTTTACAAGTATTTTGACATCAAAATTCTTCAAAGTTTTCTTCTTTTTATTTTGATTTTTGAGTTTGTTAATTTATGTGGTGGTTGAGTTGGAGTAGGAATTGTATTTTGGTTGCTGCTCACTTTATGTTTAATTTAGATTCTATTTTGTTTTTTCTTTGGGTCTTCAATCTCTTTTTTGGGTTGGTTTTTCTTGAATTTTGGTTTCGAGGCTTAGTGCTGGTAGTGCAGGTTTGTTGCTTTTATCTTCGATTTGGTTCTGCCCTCAGGTCTGTTTGGTTTTGTGTGGTCCGTTCTAGTGACAGCATTCCCACTTTTATTATCACTTCTGGTACTAGCAGGAGCAATTACCATCTTATTAATCGATCAAAACTTTAATACAACCTTTTTTGATCCCGCTAGAGGGAGAGACCTCATGGCTACGTTTGGTTCACTGTATTATATTAACTTGTATAGTATTAGCTTGTATAGTATTAGCCTGTATAGTATTAACTTGTATTATATTATACAGTGTTTGGTACAAATTTGTATTAGTCTGTACTATTTTATATTGTGTTTGGTGCATAATGTCATACTGTATTATTTTAAAAAAAATAAAAAATTATGTAAAATTAAATTATTTTTAATGTTACCAATTGAGGCAAAAATACTAATTATAAATTACATTTTTTCGTACATTAATCAATTTTTTTAAAAAAAGGCAATAATGTTTTTTTTTTAAAAAAGCACAAATTTCTTAAAATACAAATGTATATTAGTAGATAAATTAATAATTAAACAAATAATAACATTTAATTATGTAGCTTAAATATATATTAACAAATGTGCTACTATTAATAATTTTATACATAGTCTAATAACAAATCAAAATAAATAAACTTCATCATTATTATTTTAGATATAATCCAAGTAATCAATGAATACAAAAAGTTCATATATCTTTGTGAAAAATGCAACCTAATTAAAAACATAACTAATGCATTGAATATTCTCTTAATCACCCTTTATTTGTTTAAGTAATATTTGAACAAATATCTCTCTAATTTCATATTTCAGTGACCTGAATAATATCACATGCTGAGATTTATCTATTATTGCTTGTAAAACGTCAAGATGATATTTAGGAGAAAGATCCATTGCCTCCAACTCATTGGAAATGTCAAAACGGTCATCGTTTGCTCTAATAAAATTTTCAGTAATAGTAGCAATTTGACCAACATTTTCTTTGGACATTTCTCTAAATAATTCCATACTATTGGCATCGTATTCATCACATGTCTTGTTTTTCTTTCTCTTTCTAGTTTAAGATGTATTGGTAGATACATTTGGAACTGACTGTGGTGAAGTCTCATCAATATCAATCCCTTGCATATTATCGTCATTAATATTACCTAAATTTTCATCTTCAAGGTTAATTGCATTTGCCATATCAGCTGGTATTTCTACTCCTTTACCAGTTGCTCTATCTTTCTCAAATATATTAACAAGGTGATTAAATATAGGAAAATATTTTCCTCTCCATCCCACTGTATCAGTATTGTCCTACAAAAATACAAAAAGTATAATAAATTTGATTTAAGTTATATGAAAAAACTAAATACGCGAATGATAAAGTTTAAACCTGGATATAAGCTTACCATGCCTCATCGCTATCAACCTAAATACATTTGGTTACATCATTGCAAGCAAAACCACTCTTATCCATCATGTCATAGACTATTGCATAATTTTTTTTTTCCATTTTCTCATCTTTGCATCTATATGGGGATTAACTTTTAATCCACAATATGGATGCAACTCTTGCATATGTTTTTCAATGGCTTTCATGGTTCCAAGCCTGAAGGTACCATTTTCACATTTACCACCATTAGCAACTATTTCTTCAAGAATTTTTAGTAGTGACTCTTCTTCATTCTTACTCCACGTTCGTCTAGCTCCTGTAAATTGAGAACTTTGTCCAATATTCATTTCTAAATGACAATTTTAAATATATAAATTATTATTCATATATAATTTATGCACAAAGAGAACTAGGAGTAAAATATTCTAATATAAACATATAACAAATATTCAATTAAATATAAACATAATCCATTCAATAAAAATATATATTTTAATCATCAAAATTACAAAATTATAGTACATGAATCAATGTAATAAATTTATAAGCACCACTAATGTTGTTTATATGCTCTCCACTCATCATACATCCTCATAGCTAAATTAGTCCTCCAAGCAGTCCATTGATTCAGGAAACACATCCCTTATATATGTGTGTGTACGCAATGTTATAAAAGACTCCTTAAGCATATTCTAATAATATGAAAATTGGCTTGCATGAAATATTCTAATGCTTCACAACAAATCAATGACTCCTTAAGAATATAAGAACAATCAAATTTAGAGGCATTAAATTATGCGGATGAAACAGATTGTATCAAACATATATGCCAAATTGTATCTTACATTTGAAGGGCATAAAATGCTTTTAAGTTTCCAGTGACAACAGCATAATAATATTGTTATGCCTAAGAGAGCCATGCTCATTATCTACAGAGCATAAGGATCAGAAACTTCAAAATATTTTGCGATATATCAAACTTCACTAGAAACATTTGATTCCAATAGTAGAGCAAATGTAAAATTGTAGTTATCAGCCCACTTAACAACCGCAGCACTCAACTTTCAGGACTAGCGTGCTCATATTTATCAAGAATAATGTCAAAATATTAACACCATCAAAACAAAAAATCTAATCTGCTTAAAATCCAAATGGGAATTATGCCTCTAATTGAAACGATAGACAAGCAACAGGATGAGCAAAAGCATAAAATAGCAATCATAATTAAAATAATAAACACAAAAATAGCAAAAAAAAATTAACAGATACATATTGATGCAAACTAAAATATATTCGTTTCGATCGCTCAAAAATGGCAAAAGTTTTAAAAATAATCTTAAAGCATACGCTACCAACAAAGACTAATTCAACAATTGAAACTCATTCAATTAAACTCAATTTTTTTCTTTTATTTTTGCAAAATCAACTGACCAAAAGCAAAAAGAGAAAAACTACAATTTTCAAAAAAGAGCTCTCTGTTAGGAAACCTTCTGTTTGGATTACTGTTATTTTTATTGATAACTCCTTGTATTTATCTTTAGCTCTTATCACTGATATTTATCTTGTATCTCTTGTAATTATCTGTAACTCTGTTTTTGTAAAGCCTTTGTTTATTTAGCTTTATAAATTATGAGCTAATATGTATTACGAAATATAAGAAATAACAATCAGATTCAACTAAATAAATTCCTCTCATAAGTTTTTACATGGTATCAGAGCCTTCTTCTTCTTCTTCTCTCTCGATGGCAAATTCTATTGCTCCCTTCACCTCGTCTACCTCTACAACCACTAATGTCTCCTCCAGCCACTCTTTCTCTATAAAACTGAATACAAAAAATTACCTAGCATGGAAAACACAAATCATTCCCATTCTGAACTATCAAGAGTTACATGGCATTATTGATGGCTCTTCTCCTCCACCAAAAATTATTACCTTTGCTGATGATGAAACCGTTCAAGTTCCCAATCCCGAGTATGCTACATGGTTTAAAAAGGATCGGATGCTACTCTCTTGGTTGTTTTCCTCTATTACAAAAGATATTTTCCCCTATGTCATTGGACTCTTATCTTCTCATGAGGTTCGGATGGCACTAGAAAGTTCTTTTGGCTTAATCTCTCAAAATCGACAACTTCGACTTCATATCGAACTCCAGGAACTAAAACGAAATTATTTATTTGTTTCTGAATATCTACAAAAGGCAAAAGATCTTGCTGATGAACTTAAAGCAGCTGGTAAGCCACTCTCCCCTACTGAATTCAATGCAATTATTTATCGCAATATTGGATTTGAATTTCATAGCATTATTACTGTTCTTAATCTCCGTACTGAACCTGTTTCCTTCTATGAGTTACATGGACAATTGGTAGAACATGAAATTCTTATAAAGAGTACACTTCTTGCCCAAGCAAACATGATTCTTAAGAACTCCATTCCAATTTTACCTCCACCACTTGGAAACACATTTCGCCCAAGAGGTAACAACAATAACTTCACTCCTCGTCCCTACAATAACAATCCTAAAAATCATGGTGGCCCTTGTCAAATTTGTGGCTATTGAAATCACATTACTTCTACTTGTCATTATCGCTATGCCCAAAAAACCAAAACTCCAATAGTAATCAGCAGTTCTCCCCTTTCTCATCTCATCCTTCCCAAAACTCAACCCGTCCTTTCCACCCTGTGGCTAACTATGCAACTCTAGATCCTCACCCAAATCATTTCATGCACTGGTTTCCTGACATTGCTGCAAATTATCATATTACTCCTGATGTTCAATCTCTTCATGGTGCCTCTGAGTAGTACTGGTAATGATCTTCTTTATGTAGGTAATGGTCATGGTTTACCGATTACTCACATTGGTACTACTTCCTTTCCTTCTTCTAAAGGTTCATTAAAATTAAAAAATGTTTAATGTGTTCCTTCCATTGTTAAAAATTTGCTTTCTATTCAAAAGTTCTCTTCTGATAACTCATGTTTTATTGAATTTTGGCCTGATTTCTTCTTGATCAAGGACCAACAAACAAAGAAGGTGCTGATGTAAGGACCCAGTGAGTCGAGCATTTATACGTTTCGCGCTCCCAAGCAGGCCTACACAGCTCGATTACCAACTCTTGATGCCTGGCAGGCGTGTCTTGGACATCCTAATCACAAAAAAACTTCAGCTTTCATCCAAGTCATAATTAATTTCAAGTTCATCTCATACTTTGTCTCCTTGTTCTAGTTATTTATAAGGAAAGATGGCTCGAATTCCCCTTGCTACTATTGAGCATAAAAGTTGTGCTCCCTTTGACATTATACACTCTGATGTTTGGGGATCGGCACCTGTTCTTTCTCATTATGGCCATCGTTATTTTGTTCTTTTTGTTGATGATTTTACCCGATTTACTTGGGTTTTTTTTAAAGAATTATAGTGATGTGTTTGACATTTTCTTATAATTTGAAAAATTGATTCATCGTTAATTCAACTCAAAAATTTGGGCTTTCCATTCAGATTGGGGTGGGGAATATCAAAAATTAAACAAATATTTTCATAATGCTGGCATTCTACATCGTTTTCCTGTCCTCACACCCATGAACAAAATGGAACATTAGAAAGAAAAATTCGCCATCTTATTGACACCACTTTGACCCTGCTTGCTCATACAAATCTTCCTCTAAAATTCTGGAATTTTTCAGTTAAACAAAGTGATCATTTAATCAATCTTTTGCCTAGTCATGTCATTCACAACAAGTCTCCTTTCTAGCTCCTTTTTCACACCGATCCTGATTTCCTTGCTCTTCATCCTTTCGGTTGTGCTATCTATCCTCTTCTTCATCCCTATAATGCTCATAAATTTTCTTTTCGCACCCATACTTGCATTAATTTAGGTCTCAATCCTACACATGCTGCTTATCGTTGCCTAGATAAATCTATCGATCGAATTTACTTAGCTAGACATGTTCGTTTTCATGATAATATTTTTCCTTATTCGAATCCACATGCCGATTCATCAAGGGTTGTTGATTGTGCTCCTTAGCTCCACGTCACCACCAGCTCATGCTCACAAGTGGTCCCTACATCAGTCCCTTCTCACGGTAAGACTTCTACTCCATCTCTATCTTCTGTTACTCCCACTTATACTTTATCTAAATCTCCTCCTTCATCTCAAACTCCTTCTTCTACATCATCTCAAACTCTTTCCTTATCTTTATATTCTAATCTAACTCCATCTCCTAGTCAGTCTTTATCCTCATCCCCATCCTCTCCTTTAGCTACCCACTTATCTTCTCCTCAGTCCCTACATTCTACCCCTTCTGTTCCCACAAATTAACCCACCCTTCATCTAGTTGTTGATCTCACCAAATAACCTCCTTCGTCCCTAGAACACGTGCCTCCAGCTCCCTCCTCCCCATCTCGTCTCCACCACATGTCCTTTCGACCCAGCACCCTCTCTAAACGACAAGCTTATCTCACTCACACTGCACCAAATTACATCCAAACTGAACCAAAAACCTTCCTTCAAACCAAACCACATACTAAGTGGAGAGCAACAATGTCTAAAGAACTCAATGCTCTCATTTCTAATTGGACTTGGACTCTAGTTCCTCGCCTAGCCCACAGGAACATTATTGGTAATAAATGGATCTCTCATATTAAACAAAAGCCTGATGGTAGCATTGATCGCTATAAGGCGTGTCTAGTGGCTAAAGGCTATGCCCAGTAATCTGGCATTAATTATCATGAGACCTTATCTCCAGTAGTGAAGTCCACCACTATTCGTACTATTATTTCCATTGCCACTGTTCATCAATTGCCCATTCGTCAAATTGACATTTCTAATGCCTTCTTACATGGGTATCTTGATGATGAGATATATATGGAGCAACTTGTTGGGTACACAAACTCTGCCTTTCCTAGTCATGTATGCCATCTTCATAAATCTCTCTATGGACTCAAGCAAGCACCTTGCCAATGGTTCACTCGCTTGTCAGAGTTCTTATTCACGCTTGTGTTTACTGCCTCCAAGGCTGATAGCTCCCTATTTTTCTTGTGCCAAGGTTATCTCAAGTTCTTTATATTAATTTATGTTGATGACATATTGTTAACATGCTCAGATCCCTCCAAGCTCAAGTGGTTTATCAATTGCATTCAGAAGGTGTTTCCCACCAAAGACCTTGGGCCTCTTCACTATTTCCTTGGCATTCAAGCTCTTCCTCATCCATCTGGCCTCATTGTCACACAACAAAGATTTCTTGAGGACATTCTCACTGAAATTCATATGCTACACGCCAAACCTTGCTCCACACCTATGGCTACCACTCCAAATCTTAGCAAAGCAATGGGCGATCCTTTTCCTTATCCAGAATAGTATCAATAGGTTATTGGTGCTCTTCAATATCTGCTATTAACTCACCCCAACATCTCCTTCTTAGTCAACAAACTAGCTCAGTTTATGCACTGCCCCACGCCTGTTCACTGGCAAGCCATGAAGCGAGTTCTCCGCTATCTTAAAGGTACTTGTTCCCATGGTCTTTTCATTTCTAAACATACAGCTTTGCACCTCCAAGGCTTCTCAAACAGTGATTGGGCCAGTTGTCCTGATGATCGGTGTTCAACTGTTGGTTATCTTGTCTACCTCGGCACCAATCTTATTTCATGATCCTCCAAGAAACAACCCACTATTGCTAGGTCATCCACTAAAAGTGAATACAAAGCCTTAGCCAATGTCACATCAGAGGTCTTGTGGCTACGTTCTCTACTACTTGAGCTGGGTTTTCACTCTTCCACCCCTGCCACCTTATGGTGTGATAACATTGAGGCCGTTTATCTCTCCTCAAATCCCATTTTTCATGGTCGCACTAAGCATGTTGAATGTCATCACTTTGTTCGGGAGCAAGTCAAGATGGTCAATTTATCTATCAAATTTATTTCTTCAGCTGATCAATTAGCTGACATTTTAACAAAACCATTGGGCTCATCCGTATTTTGGTTTTTTCGTGACAAGCTTTGTCTCCAGTCCCTTCCACCATCAGCTTGAGGGGGGGTGTTAGGGAACCTTCTGTTCTGATTACTATTATTTTTATTGATAATTCCTTATATTCATCTTTAGCTCTTATCACTGATATTTATCTTGTATCTCTTGTAATTATCTGTAACTCTGTTTTTGTAAAGCCTCTGTTTATTCATCTCTATAAATTATGAGCTGATATGTATTACGAAATACAAGAAATAACAATCAGATTAAACTAAATAAATTCCTCTCATAAGTTTTTACATGGTATCAGAGCCTTCCTTTCCTTTTTCTATCTCAATGGCAAATTATATTGCTCCCTTCACCTCATCTACCTCTACAACCACTAATGTCTCCTCAAGCCACTCTTTCTCTATAAAACTGAATACAAAAAATTACCTAGCATGGAAAACACAAATCATTCCCATTCTGAACTATCAAGAGTTACATGGCATTATTGATGGCTCTTCTCCTCCACCAAAAATTATTACCTTTGCTGATGATGAAACCGTTCAAGTTCCCAATCCCGAGTATGCTACATGGTTTAAAAAGGATCGGATGCTACTCTCTTGGTTGTTTTCCTCTATTACAAAAGATATTTTCCCCTATGTCATTGGACTCTTATCTTCTCATGAGGTTCGGATGGCACTAGAAAGTTCTTTTGGCTTAATCTCTCAAAATCGACAACTTCGACTTCATATCGAACTCCAGGAACTAAAACGAAATTATTTATTTGTTTCTGAATATCTACAAAAGGCAAAAGATCTTGCTGATGAACTTAAAGCAGCTGGTAAGCCACTCTCCCCTACTGAATTCAATGCAATTATTTATCGCAATATTGGATTTGAATTTCATAGCATTATTACTGTTCTTAATCTCCGTACTGAACCTGTTTCCTTCTATGAGTTACATGGACAATTGGTAGAACATGAAATTCTTATAAAGAGTACACTTCTTGCCCAAGCAAACATGATTCTTAAGAACTCCATTCCAATTTTACCTCCACCACTTGGAAACACATTTCGCCCAAGAGGTAACAACAATAACTTCACTCCTCGTCCCTACAATAACAATCCTAAAAATCATGGTGGCCCTTGTCAAATTTGTGGCTATTGAAATCACATTACTTCTACTTGTCATTATCGCTATGCCCAAAAAACCAAAACTCCAATAGTAATCAGCAGTTCTCCCCTTTCTCATCTCATCCTTCCCAAAACTCAACCCGTCCTTTCCACCCTGTGGCTAACTATGCAACTCTAGATCCTCACCCAAATCATTTCATGCACTGGTTTCCTGACATTGCTGCAAATTATCATATTACTCCTGATGTTCAATCTCTTCATGGTGCCTCTGAGTAGTACTGGTAATGATCTTCTTTATGTAGGTAATGGTCATGGTTTACCGATTACTCACATTGGTACTACTTCCTTTCCTTCTTCTAAAGGTTCATTAAAATTAAAAAATGTTTAATGTGTTCCTTCCATTGTTAAAAATTTGCTTTCTATTCAAAAGTTCTCTTCTGATAACTCATGTTTTATTGAATTTTGGCCTGATTTCTTCTTGATCAAGGACCAACAAACAAAGAAGGTGCTGATGTAAGGACCCAGTGAGTCGAGCATTTATACGTTTCGCGCTCCCAAGCAGGCCTACACAGCTCGATTACCAACTCTTGATGCCTGGCAGGCGTGTCTTGGACATCCTAATCACAAAAAAACTTCAGCTTTCATCCAAGTCATAATTAATTTCAAGTTCATCTCATACTTTGTCTCCTTGTTCTAGTTATTTATAAGGAAAGATGGCTCGAATTCCCCTTGCTACTATTGAGCATAAAAGTTGTGCTCCCTTTGACATTATACACTCTGATGTTTGGGGACCGGCACCTGTTCTTTCTCATTATGGCCATCGTTATTTTGTTCTTTTTGTTGATGATTTTACCCGATTTACTTGGGTTTTTTTTAAAGAATTATAGTGATGTGTTTGACATTTTCTTATAATTTGAAAAATTGATTCATCGTTAATTCAACTCAAAAATTTGGGCTTTCCATTCAGATTGGGGTGGGGGAATATCAAAAATTAAACAAATATTTTCATAATGCTGGCATTCTACATCGTTTTCCTGTCCTCACACCCATGAACAAAATGGAACATTAGAAAGAAAAATTCGCCATCTTATTGACACCACTTTGACCCTGCTTGCTCATACAAATCTTCCTCTAAAATTCTGGAATTTTTCAGTTAAACAAAGTGATCATTTAATCAATCTTTTGCCTAGTCATGTCATTCACAACAAGTCTCCTTTCTAGCTCCTTTTTCACACCGATCCTGATTTCCTTGCTCTTCATCCTTTCGGTTGTGCTATCTATCCTCTTCTTCATCCCTATAATGCTCATAAATTTTCTTTTCGCACCCATACTTGCATTAATTTAGGTCTCAATCCTACACATGCTGCTTATCGTTGCCTAGATAAATCTATCGATCGAATTTACTTAGCTAGACATGTTCGTTTTCATGATAATATTTTTCCTTATTCGAATCCACATGCCGATTCATCAAGGGTTGTTGATTGTGCTCCTTAGCTCCACGTCACCACCAGCTCATGCTCACAAGTGGTCCCTACATCAGTCCCTTCTCACGGTAAGACTTCTACTCCATCTCTATCTTCTGTTACTCCCACTTATACTTTATCTAAATCTCCTCCTTCATCTCAAACTCCTTCTTCTACATCATCTCAAACTCTTTCCTTATCTTTATATTCTAATCTAACTCCATCTCCTAGTCAGTCTTTATCCTCATCCCCATCCTCTCCTTTAGCTACCCACTTATCTTCTCCTCAGTCCCTACATTCTACCCCTTCTGTTCCCACAAATTAACCCACCCTTCATCTAGTTGTTGATCTCACCAAATAACCTCCTTCGTCCCTAGAACACGTGCCTCCAGCTCCCTCCTCCCCATCTCGTCTCCACCACATGTCCTTTCGACCCAGCACCCTCTCTAAACGACAAGCTTATCTCACTCACACTGCACCAAATTACATCCAAACTGAACCAAAAACCTTCCTTCAAACCAAACCACATACTAAGTGGAGAGCAACAATGTCTAAAGAACTCAATGCTCTCATTTCTAATTGGACTTGGACTCTAGTTCCTCGCCTAGCCCACAGGAACATTATTGGTAATAAATGGATCTCTCATATTAAACAAAAGCCTGATGGTAGCATTGATCGCTATAAGGCGTGTCTAGTGGCTAAAGGCTATGCCCAGTAATCTGGCATTAATTATCATGAGACCTTATCTCCAGTAGTGAAGTCCACCACTATTCGTACTATTATTTCCATTGCCACTGTTCATCAATTGCCCATTCGTCAAATTGACATTTCTAATGCCTTCTTACATGGGTATCTTGATGATGAGATATATATGGAGCAACTTGTTGGGTACACAAACTCTGCCTTTCCTAGTCATGTATGCCATCTTCATAAATCTCTCTATGGACTCAAGCAAGCACCTTGCCAATGGTTCACTCGCTTGTCAGAGTTCTTATTCACGCTTGTGTTTACTGCCTCCAAGGCTGATAGCTCCCTATTTTTCTTGTGCCAAGGTTATCTCAAGTTCTTTATATTAATTTATGTTGATGACATATTGTTAACATGCTCAGATCCCTCCAAGCTCAAGTGGTTTATCAATTGCATTCAGAAGGTGTTTCCCACCAAAGACCTTGGGCCTCTTCACTATTTCCTTGGCATTCAAGCTCTTCCTCATCCATCTGGCCTCATTGTCACACAACAAAGATTTCTTGAGGACATTCTCACTGAAATTCATATGCTACACGCCAAACCTTGCTCCACACCTATGGCTACCACTCCAAATCTTAGCAAAGCAATGGGCGATCCTTTTCCTTATCCAGAATAGTATCAATAGGTTATTGGTGCTCTTCAATATCTGCTATTAACTCACCCCAACATCTCCTTCTTAGTCAACAAACTAGCTCAGTTTATGCACTGCCCCACGCCTGTTCACTGGCAAGCCATGAAGCGAGTTCTCCGCTATCTTAAAGGTACTTGTTCCCATGGTCTTTTCATTTCTAAACATACAGCTTTGCACCCTCCAAGGCTTCTCAAACAGTGATTGGGCCAGTTGTCCTGATGATCGGTGTTCAAACTGTTGGTTATCTTGTCTACCTCGGCACCAATCTTATTTCATGATCCTCCAAGAAACAACCCACTATTGCTAGGTCATCCACTAAAAGTGAATACAAAGCCTTAGCCAATGTCACATCAGAGGTCTTGTGGCTACGTTCTCTACTACTTGAGCTGGGTTTTCACTCTTCCACCCCTGCCACCTTATGGTGTGATAACATTGAGGCCGTTTATCTCTCCTCAAATCCCATTTTTCATGGTCGCACTAAGCATGTTGAATGTCATCACTTTGTTCGGGAGCAAGTCAAGATGGTCAATTTATCTATCAAATTTATTTCTTCAGCTGATCAATTAGCTGACATTTTAACAAAACCATTGGGCCTCATCCGTATTTTGGTTTTTTTCGTGACAAGCTTTGTCTCCAGTCCCTTCCACCATCAGCTTGAGGGGGGGTGTTAGGGAAC